>JARFJB010001550.1:650000-817500 GCA_036346205.1 Vesta saturnalis
ACTTTCATCAATAAATTCTTTTATGTACATTTTACTAATTTCAGAACATGGTTCTCTACAAAGGTGCCAACCTTTTGTTATATTACACTTACAATATATGTTAAATTGCCAACCATTTCGAAAACTACAATGTTTCGGAATATAATAGACAACCTTATTCCAAGTTACCATAATTGTTAATACCAAATATAAAATTATAAAAATAGGGGGTTACTATTTGAAGGCAATGGGTTTCGGAGATTTTTTCAATTTAATTATTGTTTGATTTTATTTTATCACCTAGTACTAATGATTATCAACAGATCATATAAAGCCTTTTAAAGAGTAGATCCCTTTTACAGGGAAACAAACCCAACTAATATAATAAAGGCGTCCCTAAATTGAAAAATTGATAATTTTGTCTTGACCTGCAAATGCCATTTTTCACAAATAATTTGAAATATGTAGAATTATGTATAGAGCATTATATATGAAACGCGTATAGATTTAGACGTAGAATCGAAACATGCGTTATGTACGTCCCCCAATAGCTTTAGTACAGTACCAAATTTTCAGATTTTTTGAAATTATGGTTTTCCCACTATAGATCGATAGTGGACCAACGTGAATACAAATAAAGGTGCTTGATGGAGTTTTTTTTATGATTGTGGACCTGAACAGGCTAAATTTGGCCTATCGTGCTAAAGCACTCAGGAACACTTAGGAGGATGGATAGAGGGATAATGAATTGCCAATAGATGCCTATGAACAGCTACCTTAAATTTTCTCATATCATAAGTGAGAGGCAACCAGGAACTAGGGAGATCATTCCAGAGTTTAGAAGCCGTGTAGAAAAATGTGGATTGCGCCCGTTTGGTACGACAAGTGGAGATTTGTACTGCATACTGATGATGTGAATGAGCGAACCGAGTGTTTCTCGCAAAGATAGCCCGAGATGGTATCAAAGAATATAATTCAGCAGCACTATAGCCGTTGTAATAACGATAATACAAAGAAAGAACTGAAACCATCCTTCTATCCTCAAGGGACTGTATGTGAGAAGTTAAGGACGGGTCATTTATAAGCCTAATCACTCTCTTTTGAATACGACCAACGATATCGAGAGCGTATTGGGGAGCACTAACCCAGAGGTGAGAATTATATTCCAGATGAGGCCGAATACAGCAGAAGGAGTTGTCGAGAGGTAAAGTACTGCTTAGATCTGTACAAAAAGCCTATTTTACGAGCAGCTGTTTTGGTAGCTGACAGAAGATGGTCAACCCATGAGAGATTTGAAGATACAGTCATACCCAACAGAGTAATAGAGACTGAAAACTTAAGAACTGAGCCATTCATAATTACAACAGGAAATGATCGATCTTTTTTGGCGGACACAAGGCAACACTGAGTGTTGTTAGCATTAAATTTAACTAGATTATTGCTTTCCCATTCGAGAATACGTTGAATGTCTTTGTTGATTGAATTTGCCATTTTAGCTTTAATTTCTTGATTTGACATAGAAGGTGGATTATCACTATGAGTAGACTGAGATGAACTACAGTGAAGAGTACTATCGTCAGCAAAGCAATGGATGGAGTTAGTAGTTGAAGAGATAAGGTCATTTATGTACAGCAGAAAAATAGTAGGCGCTATAACGGATCCCTGTGGTACGCCCGCCTTAATGCTAACTTTTGAAAAAAAGCCATCAACTACGACACCAACTACGAAAAAAAGCCATCAACTACGAGTGATTGAATTGTTAACACAATGCAAAATTAAGATAATTTTTCAAAACAAACAAACAATTGAAATGATTCAAAACTTTTCATCCCGGATTTCTCGAAATGTGAAGGTTTTTTAAAAAATCTCTGAGGGGGGATTATCTAGGAGACAACTTTTTAATCAAAAATTATACTTCGCTCCCTTTCACTTCCCACCACCAGGAGTTACCCTATTCAAAATCTTAAATGGTAAGAGGTATCGAGTGATAGCTCATTTGATAGGGTCTTCTGATTCCTTTATTTTTTTAATCGGTCCTTTCGTTTGCGAGAAAGGTAAGACATTTTTTTCGTTCTATAAAAGTTCCCTTAAGTCCCAAATTCTTAGTATACTATTTTCTTTATTAAGAAAAAAACTGTCATAGACACAATAAAATCTCAAATGTTAATTTATTAATTAAATTTAGTAAAACCCATTCTTAGTTTATAAGGCACGATATATTATATTAATATCCATTCCTAAACAGTAAAACAAACTTGAATGTCGTTATTTGGTATGATACGTGTAAATTAATGTGTTGGTATCTTCTTCAAGAAAATAGTTGCTCTGGAATGCATTGTTGGAGCAATCATTATTGTTTCTACGACAGTTTTCTTTTTAATAAAAATAATAATACATTAAGAAATAAACGGCAAAATAAAGGAATCGAAAGGACCTTTTACTTCTTACCATTTAAGATTTTGAATGGGTACTCTTGGGGTCGAAGTAACTTTGGTTAAAACGTTGTCCCTCTCGATTATACTTTTTATGTATTTCACATTTCGAGAAAACCGAGATGGGAAGTTTTGAAATGAAAACCTGGTATAGTTTAAGTATTACAAATAGTATGCAATAATTAAAATTACAATTATTCGTTTTCCAAGGTCAGGAGTTATGGATAGAATAGCGTAACATGCAATATACAATTAATGTTAATGAAGACAATATAATTCAGAAAAAACGGTGTGACGCAGGAGAGTAATATATGCAAATTAAGACCTAAGTAGACTTCATGTAAATAGTTTCAGTAGGTGATGCTTAAATTAGCAACATCAACAATTGGGTTCTATACTTTGTAGATACGTGGTTGAATCTAAAATTATTACGCAAATTAAACCTACTGCACAATAATAATCTATGGTCAAACTGAGAAATAAACAGTTATTTAAGTTTTCTAAAAACCGACTACGTGAACGGTGAAGAGCCGCGAATTGAATATCTGAAACGCTAGAAAAATATTCTCACAAAAATTTTAACTTAATGAGAGAGTAATTTGAATTTTATTTGTTTACTTACTTACCTTTTTCTATTTTTTTTATGGAATACCATCTATACTAGAATTCTATTTCGTAGGGACTATTCAAAGGTTTAATTTGCTACTACACTTTTGTCATCGATAATCAATGTTTTTTTTTTAATAGCACGAACGCTTTAATTACAATATAATTTATTTTATATAATTATTTATTTCTCAACGCGTTTCAATACATGTATCATTACCAAGAGAAATTATACAGGGTGTGTTTTTTTTTATTATTTGTATGGGAATCTCGGAAACCATAAGAGTTACACATTTGCTTAAATGGGGAAAGATTTGCTTCTTTAGAAGACTAATCCAGATACGCTTTTGAATCCATGGCTTAATAGATATTTGTAAAAAAGTAAAATTCTCCAAAATCGTTTTAGCGATCTAATTCGTTTATTCCTAAGATAGATAAAAATTGTTTAAATACAATTTGTACATAATTTTGTGCCGAATAACGTCACCGTCCTAGTTTTTTTAATTTTGCTTAGCATTTTGAAGTTATGAAGCAAAGTTGAGGTTTTTTAAATGGAAACCATAGTTGGCTGTGACATATTTTAATAATGCATTTTTCTATTGTAATTATGTAAGGGTTGTATCACTTATTTTAATAACTAAAAGCACAATACACATTTTTCTATTAATATGTTTAACAAGATCATATCTTGCCATGGAAAACAAAAGAAACTTACAGTAAGTGTTCGAAACGTCCACCATTATTATCGACACACATGCGACAACTTTTCAACTCGGAGTTAACAGCCTTCCTAATTTTACCCCCATCTAATTTTTTAAACGCATTACTAACTGCTTCCTATAGCTCCTGATGGGTTGGATATGATTGCACATATACGAGATCTTTTATTACTCCAAATACAAAAAAGTCTAAAGGTGAAAGATCGGGGGAACATTCAGCCCATAAAACCGGACCATTTCTGCCTATCCACGAATTTAGACAAATTTCATCTAAATATCCTTTAACTTGCGCCTGATAGTGGGGTGAGGCACCGTCGTATTGATACCACTGTATGTTTGCACGGGTTTGTAAATTTAATTCATCTAGAATATTGTTAAAATCTTCCCTAAGAAATTGCTAATATAGATTTCCAGTTAAAGTCCCATTAAAAATAAATGGCCCAACAAGCTGCAAACCAATAACACCGCACCATAAATTGAAGTCAAACTTAATGTGAGATCGTCTTTCTTGTAAACGGTGAGGATTTTCTTGGGCCCACAGGTGCTCCTTATGGCGATTAAATATATCACAGTTTGTAAAATGTGCTTCGTCGGTCCATAAGATCTGCATCGGAAAGTTGTTATTTTCATGGCACATATTTATGAACCAATTACAAAAATTGAATCTTCTTTCATCATCATCAGGTTGCAAAGTTTGTCCAAATGAATATTTATAAGGATGGTATTTATGTTTGGCTCAAGTTCTCACTACTGTGCGGTGTGAGTTGCAGCGTCTTGTGCAATTTGCCCTGTTGATGTAGATGGATTTTAATTGACAACAGCTAGAACATTTATCTGCACGTTTTCATCAATATTGCCCCCATTTTTGGGCTTCACAAAACTCCCAAACTCTTTTAGATTGTTGTATAAATTCTTGAAGGTGTCTAAATATGGTCGAGGGTGATCAAAATACAATAAAAAATAGTGTTCGGTCGTTCGTTGACTGTTTTTGTTACAAATGATGTGAATTTACACTTCTTTCTTTCTTTCTTTCTCAATATAATTCCGACTGCTATATTTGCAGCAGACTTCGTTGCTTTAAACCGCTGTATGTGTGAGCGCGGGAATAATCAATCGGCGCATCACCAACTAACCAAACTACGATATATCCAATCCGCTATAAAGCGATAAAGTCTCCAAAAATAAGGATAGCACTGACTAAAACACTATTTCTTCTTCAAGGATTACTCTAAGAGTCACTAATGAACAATACAATGCCCGGGACGCTGAACCTTCCAAAGATCCACCCGTAGGTGTTTTAGAGATTGTAGCCCCCCGAAACGTTCATTTGCCCCAGGTCCGCGTACTCAACTTCTTCAACCGACGTCACTTCGAGCGCTCCACGTCTTAACTTTCTTCTCTACTGTCCCGCTTAAGACTTCCCAATCTCATTAACAGGAAACATTCTCCCCCTTCCTCCCACACAACATTACATCATCTTCTTGGGCGTCACCGGCGATTACCCAAAGTAAAAAAATGCAAAATAGGTTAATACCAAGAACTGACAAGCAGTGCACGACTTATTTTCTCAACACAGCATTGTTGACCAACAAAATTTTCCATACTTTACAAGCGGCAATATATTAATCGAAACGATCCAGTAAACTTTAAAAAGAATTGCATTTAACTAAATGCGTTTCAAGCCTACGTTATCAAAAACACAAAGAAAAAAACAACTTTACATCCACATCTTACATTTCTCAAAACACGTTTCATTTAATCAACATGAAATTTACTTTTTTAAAATTACGATAACAAATTAAAGAAAATTAAATCACAACAATACCGTTGAACAATTTCTATGACAATTTCAATTCTAAATAAATTAACTCTTAAACAAACGTTTTAAATTTTCTGAAACCCACAAAAAGTCTATTTCGCAACTACAAAACAACCTTAACCATGAACTTCCTAATAAAAGCTACGATAAAATGTACGTCAATTTAATTTTAAATCTATAACTTTTTATTAACACCCCAAAATTCGACAAATCGGAAAGAAAAAATATCTAACGTACGTTAATTAAAAATTTCAACTTATTTACCAATACGTACCTAAAGAATCTATACTCCGTTCACAAAACTGGGTATTGATATGACACAAATCATCCACACGCGACATCTTTATTGAAGCATTTCCGGACCTAGATTAATATTATATTTTTATATATAATCATCACCTGAAGTTTGGCATATGAATTTCCGGACACCTATATATATATATATATATATATATATATATATATATATATATATATATATATATATATATATATATATGCTACTAGTGGTTTTATTTTTCACGTAAATCTATCAAAACAATTTCAAAATAAATGTATAATTCCTAATCATTACAAATTTGGTTGAAGTTATGTTACCCATAAAAGTTAATTTACAGGGGAAGATTTAATTTAATTTAATTTAATTTGGTAACCTTGTTATTGTTTAGCAACATACATTTAGTGTGTTGAAAAAGTTTCAAAGGTCACCTATTATGTATTCTTGTATTCGTACGTGAAAGTGTAACTTTGTGATCTTCTTTTCAAGTTACGCAAAATATTATACCTACATCTCCAATTTTGTATATGCTATTAATTAATATACAGGATGAGTCGGTAGGAACGGACCAAACTCTAGGAGTGTATTGTACACGTGAAAATAATGTAAAAAACTCAAATGTTGTTATCTGATGTTTATTTGCTTTCAAGTTATAGCGTAATTAAAAATAAACAAAATTTCATACATTAACGGTTTGGTTATCATAGCGTTTTTAAAATATATTAAAACAAAAATACCGCCATTCGCCTCTAAATATTTTCTGCTTCGACTACGAAGGGCCCCTGTTGCTCTCCTGATTGAGCCATGTCTTTGTATAAGATCGGCTGCAGCATTTCTACGTTGAATTAGTGCACCCCGCGAGTGTCCACTTTCACTGTGTACCAGCCCCACAAACAATAATCTAGTTGCTATGAGGTCCAGAGATCTTGGAGGCCAACTAATAGGACCACCGCCACCAATCAAATGCCCTGAAACCTTTCGTCCAAATGTTGCTTAACCTGACGAGCGAAATATGCAGGAGCTCCATCGTGCTGGTAGTACCCTCTCTAGTAGTCATTTTGTAAAAAAATTAAGTAGTGGTCTCCAAAATGAAAGGGTCATCCATCCACCACACCACATGTTACACGTAAACTTATATTGAAAATTACTTTAGACTGTTGCGTGGGGATTTTTGTCTCACCATACATGACTATTGTGAATATTATTAATGCCGTCACGGGTGAATGTTGCTTCATTTGTAAAAAGTATGCACGATACAACACGAGGATTATTATTTACCTACCGACAAAATTCCAAACGTTTAGGATAATCTTTCGTTTGTAGATGCTGTACTCTCTGTACATGGTATGGTTGTAAGCCTTTTCGTGGAGTGTTTATTACTCTTGTTTATGGAACTCCCAGTTGATTACTAATTCTTCGTGAGCTGGTCATTGCGTCTTCTGCTACTACGTAGCTCGTTCAGATGTTATTTTAACACTGGGAAGCTTTCCAGTCTCGCACAGTTTGTTGAAAACTCTGATAAATACATATTTATTACGATGCCTCTGATGTGGAAACCGTTTACGATATGGTTCAACAGCAGCTGCAACATTCCCATTACAAAAACCATAAACAAACACTGTTTGCATATTGTAAATTTGAATAAGTGTGTGACATTTTGTAATACTTTAATCATACAAATTCAAGAAGAAACGTTAAATCACTGTCACAATACACTAACACATTATGAGAACAACAAAGTTAAGATAAACATTTTCAATTACAGGCGCCCTTCGCAGACGAAGCAGAAAATGTTTAGAGGTGAAGCGGTATTTTGAACAATTATAAGAACGCTATGGTTACCAAAACGTTAATGTATAAAATTTTGTTTATTTTAATTACGCTATAACTTGAAAACAAATAAAATCTGATAACAACATTTAAGTTTGTTTACTTTATTTTCGCGTGTACAATACACTCCTGGAGTTTGGTCCGTTCCTCCTGACTCACCCATACACGCTAATAAGATTACAGTTACAACACATTTGCAGACCATTGGATCAGTCACGAGCAATTTGGTCTTGCAATCGTCCGTAAGCTTCTGCCTCTTTATGATTTCTTTATGTGGGTTAATCAATATATAAGCGGTTAAAATAAAAAAAAAGTTTCTAAAAATTTTTAGGCCTTAGACGTGGTGTATTGTGATATATATTGTAAACTGCCACTTTTTTCATGTTTATATGAAAGTTTCGCCAGTAATACAATTAAATTAACAGCAAAGAAGGCATTTTTTTATTATCTCCATTTTTTATCAATTATAATCTCCCGTCCTGAGCAGGTAGTTCTTTCATGGGTCGAGTTCTCTTCCAAGCAAATATGCATTAAAAGATGATTAAATGGTATTATTTTCAGAAATTACAGCATTGTTGCCAAATTGTATTTTTTTACCTTAAAAGCACGGTGGATTAGTGGTAAAAGAGAATGGTATATGAGTCAAGTTTTGTGTGAATTTTTTGCCAACTCCTAAAAATATAATAGTATATCCATTTTTATTAAGGATCCCCTTGCAAACATTTACATACTAATGGAAAAATATTTTGTTCTGTCACTGATCAAGTGCTATAAGCATGCTAACATTTGAAAATAGGGCAGTGAATATATTCATATTTTCTTACAATCTATACCTGTTTTTTATAAAATTTGTGATTTGGTTCCAAATTCCAATTGTGAAAGTTCTTTGAATTATTGTACCGTTAGATACGGAAAACAAAATGTCATTATTACTACTTACACAATTAACTCGCATTAGTATACTTGTCATTTTCCCTAAACTGCTGATTAGAAAAGGCATTGTTGACAAACAAAAAAATTAAAACCTCATTAATCAACAATATTCGAAAGTTAGGATTTTACTATATAAGGGAGTTGTCTTACATGAAAAAGTTCTAAACAGGCGTCACCGGCGATTACCCAAAGTAAAAAAATGCAAAATAGGTTAATACCAAGAACTGACAAGCAGTGCACGACTTATTTTCTCAACACAGCATTGTTGACCAACAAAATTTTCCATACTTTACAAGCGGCAATATATTAATCGAAACGATCCAGTAAACTTTAAAAAGAATTGCATTTAACTAAATGCGTTTCAAGCCTACGTTATCAAAAACACAAAGAAAAAAACAACTTTACATCCACATCTTACATTTCTCAAAACACGTTTCATTTAATCAACATGAAATTTACTTTTTTAAAATTACGATAACAAATTAAAGAAAAATTAAATCACAACAATACCGTTGAACAATTTCTATGACAATTTCAATTCTAAATAAATTAACTCTTAAACAAACGTTTTAAATTTTCTGAAACCCACAAAAAGTCTATTTCGCAACTACAAAACAACCTTAACCATGAACTTCCTAATAAAAGCTACGATAAAATGTACGTCAATTTAATTTTAAATCTATAACTTTTTATTAACACCCCAAAATTCGACAAATCGGAAAGAAAAAATATCTAACGTACGTTAATTAAAAATTTCAACTTATTTACCAATACGTACCTAAAGAATCTATACTCCGTTCACAAAACTGGGTATTGATATGACACAAATCATCCACACGCGACATCTTTATTGAAGCATTTCCGGACCTAGATTAATATTATATTTTTATATATAATCATCACCTGAAGTTTGGCATATGAATTTCCGGACACCCTATATATATATATATATATATATATATATATATATATATATATATATATATATATATATATATATATATATATATGCTACGCTAGTGGTTTTATTTTTCACGTAAATCTATCAAAACAATTTCAAAATAAATGTATAATTCCTAATCATTACAAATTTGGTTGAAGTTATGTTACCCATAAAAGTTAATTTACAGGGAAGATTTAATTTAATTTAATTTAATTTGGTAACCTTGTTATTGTTTAGCAACATACATTTAGTGTGTTGAAAAAGTTTCAAAGGTCACCTATTATGTATTCTTGTATTCGTACGTGAAAGTGTAACTTTGTGATCTTCTTTTCAAGTTACGCAAAATATTATACCTACATCTCCAATTTTGTATATGCTATTAATTAATATACAGGATGAGTCGGTAGGAACGGACCAAACTCTAGGAGTGTATTGTACACGTGAAAATAATGTAAAAAACTCAAATGTTGTTATCTGATGTTTATTTGCTTTCAAGTTATAGCGTAATTAAAAATAAACAAAATTTCATACATTAACGGTTTGGTTATCATAGCGTTTTTAAAATATATTAAAACAAAAATACCGCCATTCGCCTCTAAATATTTTCTGCTTCGACTACGAAGGGCCCCTGTTGCTCTCCTGATTGAGCCATGTCTTTGTATAAGATCGGCTGCAGCATTTCTACGTTGAATTAGTGCACCCCGAGTGTCCACTTTCACTGTGTACCAGCCCCACAAACAATAATCTAGTTGCTATGAGGTCCAGAGATCTTGGAGGCCAACTAATAGGACCACCGCCACCAATCAAATGCCCTGAAACCTTTCGTCCAAATGTTGCTTAACCTGACGAGCGAAATATGCAGGAGCTCCATCGTGCTGGTAGTACCCTCTCTAGTAGTCATTTTGTAAAAAAATTAAGTAGTGGTCTCCAAAATGAAAGGGTCATCCATCCACCACACCACATGTTACACGTAAACTTATATTGAAAATTACTTTAGACTGTTGCGTGGGGATTTTTGTCTCACCATACATGACTATTGTGAATATTATTAATGCCGTCACGGGTGAATGTTGCTTCATTTGTAAAAAGTATGCACGATACAACACGAGGATTATTATTTACCTACCGACAAAATTCCAAACGTTTAGGATAATCTTTCGTTTGTAGATGCTGTACTCTCTGTACATGGTATGGTTGTAAGCCTTTTTCGTGGAGTGTTTATTACTCTTGTTTATGGAACTCCCAGTTGATTACTAATTCTTCGTGAGCTGGTCATTGCGTCTTCTGCTACTACGTAGCTCGTTCAGATGTTATTTTAACACTGGGAAGCTTTCCAGTCTCGCACAGTTTGTTGAAAACTCTGATAAATACATATTTATTACGATGCCTCTGATGTGGAAACCGTTTACGATATGGTTCAACAGCAGCTGCAACATTCCCATTACAAAAACCATAAACAAACACTGTTTGCATATTGTAAATTTGAATAAGTGTGTGACATTTTGTAATACTTTAATCATACAAATTCAAGAAGAAACGTTAAATCACTGTCACAATACACTAACACATTATGAGAACAACAAAGTTAAGATAAACATTTTCAATTACAGGCGCCCTTCGCAGACGAAGCAGAAAATGTTTAGAGGTGAACGGCGGTATTTTTGAACAATTATAAGAACGCTATGGTTACCAAAACGTTAATGTATAAAATTTTGTTTATTTTTAATTACGCTATAACTTGAAAACAAATAAAAATCTGATAACAACATTTAAGTTTGTTTACTTTATTTTCGCGTGTACAATACACTCCTGGAGTTTGGTCCGTTCCTCCTGACTCACCCATACACGCTAATAAGATTACAGTTACAACACATTTGCAGACCATTGGATCAGTCACGAGCAATTTGGTCTTGCAATCGTCCGTAAGCTTCTGCCTCTTTATGATTTCTTTATGTGGGTTAATCAATATATAAGCGATTAAAATAAAAAAAAAGTTTCTAAAAATTTTTAGGCCTTAGACGTGGTGTATTGTGATATATATTGTAAACTGCCACTTTTTTCATGTTTATATGAAAGTTTCGCCAGTAATACAATTAAATTAACAGCAAAGAAGGCATTTTTTTATTATCTCCATTTTTTATCAATTATAATCTCCCGTCCTGAGCAGGTAGTTCTTTCATGGGTCGAGTTCTCTTCCAAGCAAATATGCATTAAAAGATGATTAAATGGTATTATTTTCAGAAATTACAGCATTGTTGCCAAATTGTATTTTTTTACCTTAAAAGCACGGTGGATTAGTGGTAAAGAGAATGGTATATGAGTCAAGTTTTGTGTGAATTTTTGCCAACTCCTAAAATATAATAGTATATCCATTTTATTAAGGATCCTTGCAAACATTTACATACTAATGGAAAAATATTTTGTTCTGTCACTGATCAAGTGCTATAAGCATGCTAACATTTGAAAATAGGGCAGTGAATATATTCATATTTTCTTACAATCTATACCTGTTTTTTATAAAATTTGTGATTTGGTTCCAAATTCCAATTGTGAAAGTTCTTTGAATTATTGTACCGTTAGATACGGAAAACAAAATGTCATTATTACTACTTACACAATTAACTCGCATTAGTATACTTGTCATTTTCCCTAAACTGCTGATTAGAAAAGGCATTGTTGACAAACAAAAAAATTAAAACCTCATTAATCAACAATATTCGAAAGTTAGGATTTTACTATATAAGGGAGTTGTCTTACATGAAAAAGTTCTAAACAGGCAAACTATAAGTAATGCAGTGAAAGTTAAAGCAACTGAAGATATTTTGGCTTAATTAGAAAGAAGGTAAGAGAATCCCAATGTAAAACTATTACCACTTCGGACGTTCAAAGAATTAGAAAAAATATGTATGATGTTAGGTCTAAAATTGCACGAAAGCTTCCTACCGATATCTTTGAATTCCATACTTTATTAAATTCTGTTGAAACAAAAACTAACAGAAGCGAACGTTTTTTCCTAAAAAACGTCGAGACAAATCATAACAATCATGTTTTCATGTGATAGTAACTTTCTTGCTTTAACAGAAACATCCGAATTATATGTTGACGGCACTTTTGAATATTGTCCAATTTTTTTTATAATTATTTATTTACCATTCATGGTTGCAAAAATGGTCATTATGTTCCCCTCGTTTTCGTTCTTCTAAAAAATAAAAAGACAACTTCATATAAATTATCTTTTCACTATTTAAAAGAAGTATACGTATCTGTAACCGGTCACGGCTTCGTCCCAAAAATCATAACAGCAGATTTTGAGGCAGCTATATATAAAGCAATTCCGAAAATATTTCCAAATACTGAAATCAAGGGATGTCTGTTTCACTTAGGTCAAAGTTAGTATAGAAAAATAGAAAAAATTCAGTTAGGTCTTTCCAACGCGTACCAGTTGAAAAACGGCGCAGAAACAGATGTAACTAAATATCTTACTTATACATTTGATTTACCATTTCTTAAACCAGAAGACATGGGGGATTGCTTTGCTCAAGACATCGTTGCAATTCAACCAGAAGATAAAAAAGGTGGTTAAATTTAATTATAATTACTATTTAGTTGAAACTTATATAGAACTTTTCCTCCGCACATTGTGATAGGATCACGATTTTCTAGCGATTTACCGTCAAAATTTTGTTGTCAAGTTGCGTTTTATGATTAAATTTGTTTAACGTGTGTTGCGACCTTTAGGGAAGGTGTGTGGCGAGCTTTAGTTTTTTTTGTTTGTGAATTATTATTCCGTAATTTAGATTGTTTTCCTTATTATTCCCCGTTTATTGAATGTTGAGTAACGTATTATTTGTAAATAGTTGTATATAAGTGTAAATAAGGTTTATTTCGTTTGATTTCCTTAAAAATTAAGTAATTTAGAGCAAGAACGCAGATTTAAATGCATATGATGTCATGCTGGCGACATAAAGTCGCTTAATTATAGTGGTTCAGATTAATATTGAGTATGTTGGTTTTGAATCGTAGAGGAAGCATGTGGGACTAATTGTTTGTACTTAAATGAAAATATAGGGATATTTTTCGCGTTGTCTGTTGACGTTTGAGATTTTGAAAACTATCGAGTCCTTATGGGTGAAAACGAAGTTTGGGTGTTGGGGTATCAAATCTTCCCCTTCCGTTTTTTTAATTGGTGGAACTAAATTAAATGAGGTTTTTTTTGAGTAGTGGGATTCAAAAATCCAAGATGGATTTTTGGTAATAATTTGATTGATTCTGAAACTGATCGCGCTCTCGAGTAGTAGTACGGTGACGCTTGTTGTTACGCTTTAAGGGGTGGTTTAGAACGTTGATATATTGGACCTTTTGGTGTTTAACGAACGTACTTTTTTTGTGTAGTAAGGGTAGTTAAGCTACTTCTGAAGAAGACCTGTGAAGGGATTTTAAGTAAAACTGTTCAATCACCAAAGGATTATACCTAGTGCCGATTTCGATTTAACGTCATCAAGTCACCTAGAGATCATCGTCGTGTTATATTAGTGCTTCAGTGACCTCTTTGTTTATATCGCTTTTGCGGATTTTTTTTTTAACATTAACGTTCTTGAAGTGCCACTTATTTGCCGTACAAAGCGTGTTGGAATATAAAGAAACTTTCGCGGTATATTAAAATTATAGTTATTTAAATAAAGTTATTAACCTTTTGGATTGTTAATGTGAATAAAACTATTTGAAAGATAAAAGTTAACAAGCAAGTTGAGCGCACAAATTATTATTTTAAAAGAACTTTTTAATTAACGCAGTAACATTTTAACGAGATTCAATCAAGGAATTGTTTGTGTACAAAAGAACATTAGTCAACATTTTCATTCATCATTTGTCAGAGCAGGAAGATTCCATTTCCGTATAGCAGTAACCGATCACCTGGTTCGTTTTCAATTGTAACACAGAGGAGGTGCTAAGTTAGACATTAAGGTAATATAATATTGTTTTTTTATTGGATGTTTCGAATTATTTTATTTGTTAACGAAGGTTTGAAAGCGGAGTCGGTTACCTTTTAAATTAATTTGTTGTTTTAATTTAGTTATTGTAATTAATCATAATTCTAACGCTCCGCCTTCACACTTTTTTTTTATTTTTATTTTAGTAGTAAAGGGCAATTGACCCTATAGTAGTGTGGGTAAATAATCCACGAAATATATATATATATATATATATATATATATATATATATATATATATCTATAGATTAAACAATTTAGAACGGCGTTACGCAGAATTCTGATCAGACATCCTGTCGCCCTTTAAGCCTTTGTATTTTTTTGTTTATACGCATTATCGTATGGTTATATTTATCTTATTTTTTTATTTTATTATAGCTTTGTTAGGTTTTATAAATTTGTTTTAATTCTGTGAAAACTCTTTTGTGTTACATAAAAGTTTTTTTGCAAATTGCAAGTTTACCGGTAGTTTGAGTTTGTTTTAACGTAACGAAGTTACAGTTTTTTTTTTGTTTTATTGAGTAATAGCGTTAATGATATTTAGTGTTTTATTTGATTTTTAGTTGATTATTAATTCATTTAGAGTGCCTTCAACAAAGGTGATTTTTTTTTGTTTTGTTTTGATTATTATTTACACTGAGGTATAGTAACGTAACGTAAATTTATTGAGTGTTTATCACGCTTTTATTTGACAAGCGTGTAGTGCTATTTTGAAGCCCTATTTCAGGTGGTTTGCTGAGTTGCTGTCCAGCACACCTGGGATTGATTGCGGATCGGTAAGCTTATGTTTTTTGTATGTTTAGACACGCTATGTACTCGTAATTTTGGCACGACATCCCTTATTTTGACTACCAAACATTCTGGCGCCCAAAAACCGACTGATTACGTCTTCATCCCCTATTTTGACTTACGTACGATTTACTATTCTGGATGTGCAAAATTTAGCAACATCATACCCACACCCAAAACGCTGACTAGTCGGGGCAAAAAGGTCAATTTATCTGTAATCCCGTTGTACCACCCGTTTATACCGTTACAACATTTGGGCTGAAAACTCTTCGTCTTTGAAAAGGACAACAAATGCATGCGAGTCTTTTCGTTCTCGTTATAATGCATCATTTTCCAATGCACATCCATATTTTAATCAGTTTATAAATGTACTTTTAGATTTTCAACTAGGTACTTATATTGAATTTCAAAGTGTTAATACCGTTGTAAAAGTATACGATAGGAAAGTAGTAGTGAAAAAAACTTCATAGACAATAATTTAAAGGAACTATAGAACGGCCGCCTTGCCAACTATAGAAAGGCTGCCTTGCCAATTTTCAATTCATAAAAAATATTTCTTTTAAATGTCAAGTTTAATTAAGTATTAAGAATGATTATATCATTTCTGTAACATTAACAAAACAGCATTGCTTATTCTCAAAATTTGAACCAATCACGAAAGTATTTCATGAAAACACGGCTTGTTTACCTTCACGACGGAGTATATTTGGGGATAATATAACTTTTCATTTACGTATGTAATAAAATTAATAATAATTTTTAATTACATAATAAAATTATCTTTTAACTTACTCGTTCATAACAAAACTTATAATAAATTATTAGTCAAGTTGCTTTGGCTGACATTCCATTAATAAACGTAATTTGATTGTAATCTCATTATATTTAGAATTTACATCAGTTCTACGTACATAAACACAAACTTTGCATCGATTGGGGCTTGAATCTCGATGGCGCAGATGGTTAGCGCGGTACTCTAGCAAAGTACAGGTCGTAGGTTCAAATCCTACTCGAGGTAAACTTTTTATTTTATTCGTTCATAACAAAACTTATAATAAATATGTAAATATTTATTTAAATCAACACATTTTTTATTAAGGTACCTATTACAAAACAATGAAAAATATAGTACGTAGTTATTTATTGTAAACGTTGAATGTACAATTATTGTACGTAACAGAAGAACTTTCGGTTGGTGACGTTGATGTAATATTTGTCTTTCTCAAACCTGACACAATCTTTTCATGGTGGTCCTTGCTTAATTTCAAATATGGGTTCAACGCATTTGAGGGCATATGTCCTGTTATTTTACTTACTGTTGATGAACGATTTGAATGGTTAGTAATCTTTTTACGTTTTATGTCAATGCCAGTTTTTTTTTGCAGCACAACGAGTCCACTTACATTTCGTTTATTCCAACAGGAATGTTTTTGTACCAGACCGAATTATTCCAAAATTTGTTAGGTGTTAAAAATAATCGTCTGGTTGTAATATTTTTAGTTCTCTTCGTCATCATTTTATCAAAGAGTCTAACAGGGCATAGGTCTTCATTTTTATAACTGGGAATAAGCCACTTACTTTCAAATAAATTTTGGTTACCCCCTTGCGCCGTCTTAGAAAATATTGTATTATATTCGATACGCCCAGTTTCAGAACCATCATTATTTGTTTCTTTTTGAAAAAAGTCTATTATACATGAGGCACCTTCATTCCCGCGCCATGCTAATTCGCTGGCTGCTATTTGATAGAATTTTTTCTGCAACCCGCTGGGAGTGTTTTCGTCGAAGTTCAATGCCACATTTTCAGTTTCTTCAATGGTGAAGGCTGCAGCACTCATTGTGCGTTTTTCGGGCATGCCTGCAATTGCTTTCGATTTGTATCGATTTGTATCTCTTGCTTTTCTGCCATAATCAAAGATATGATCCTGAAATGGATTTATAGAACGTTTGTATGAATTAAAGTATTTTTGTTGTAATAATTCCATTCCATATCACCTTAACCATAACTTCTTTATAGTCTGTTCCGTCCTTCCTACGCATATTGAAAGCCCAGTCTTGCAATATATTTGCCAAATCTTCGATAGACGTCTGTTCTAACAATACGTAATTTCTTGCCTGACAAAATTCTTCAAACTCCTTCCATATATAAGATTCGGGTCGGACTGTATTAACAGGTTTATTATTATTTACAACCTCATTAATATTCCCCAAAGAATGATCGCTAAATCGATTCATTTTAAAGAGCACTCGTCGTTACATAATTTGAGAACCGGTAAATTTCTCGTTATTAATTTAAGTATCCTTAGTAACATTGCATAGTAACACAAATTCTATTGGTTGCTAGTACAAAATCAACAAGCGTTATTTCCATTTTTGTGCGATCGTTCATTTTTGTCAACTTACTGTCACTGTTTTGACAACAGTAGGTGGCATTTTCTGTTTAATGAGTCTAACTGAACGGTAAGTAATTTACTTACCGTTCAGCGAACAGTAAGTGAAATTCATAGTTTACTGCCTGAGTTTTATTAATATTAAAATTAAATGTACAATTGTGACAATTGGAAATGGTAATAATAATAATAATAATAATAATAATAATAGTTTAATAATAATAATAATAATAATAATAATAATCTTTGAATCTTTGAATCTTTATTTATTTCTCATATCTACAGTTGTCGGTCCAACCAAGTTATTACAACTTGACGGTCGGTTCCGTACCTTACATAATACAGTAGTGGAACAAAATACATTTTTAAACATACTAACATAGACGCCTGTAACAGTTAAAAAGAAAAATAAAATAAAAATAAATGATGTATTTTCCTTAGAAACTTAAATACAATAATAATAATAATAGTTTACTGATTAGCAGAATTTCTGACACAATTATTTTACAACTGTCACATTAACATTCAGGTTACTAAGGAAACAATACATACGCTTGTGGCTCGGCTTGTGGTCATCTTTTAATCAATTTTGAGATAAAATAAAATGTGTTTTGCCTACATTTTGCCATCAAGTGTATTGTTGATCGCACAAAAAATAGCATAAGCATTTCGAACAGTAAGGAGTTTACCGATCTCCTCCAATAGTCGTCGATCGGTAAACTGTCCTTACTGTTCTTAATACTTAATATACTATTGTTAATCAGAACTAGGGTGCATCATTTCCGACTGTATTTCCGATTATTAATATCGTAGGAGCATAGGGAGTTTATACATAATGAGTGGTATAATCTAAAGTAATCAAAAATGTATCATGTGACATGTGAATTATATTCTCGTTTTGGTATATTCGATTTGGTGTTTTCGATTTCGTATTTTCATTGCTTCCTTTAATGAAATGTATCAAACTAGCTGTAAGATGTCAGTCATGACAGTAACTAAGCACGGTAACTATGGACGCTTAGTGTAAATAAAAAGACGTTTTAGTAAAAAATAACATTTTCAACGAAGAGTGAAGTGAAAGATCGTTTTGCTAGTGTTGCTTTGGAGGAAATATACTCGGAAGACTGAAAAATATATTTGGAAACAATTTATGGAATTTTGTGACAGAAATTATACCTATGCTGAATGAAAATACGTACCCAAATGAAACTTTGTTAATAATATTAAAAGGTTGGAGTTTCAATATGCGTCAAATTGATGGCAGTGAGTACAAAGAGTTATCTGTCAAGACCATTTGGAATAATACTGTAAAACTCCTTCAACGAAAGTATTGCGAAGACAGTTTAATTCATCTGTCAAAATAATGCATTTTAATATACGTTTTGTCACTTTAACATCGGATCAACTGCTAGTAGGTATGTTTGCAAGTGGATAAACTACATGTTGATTTTTCCATGGTAACGATAGTTAAATTCGATCAGTAACGCTTAAAATATAGTTTATTATTTTTAATTAAATGGTTCATTACATTGTCTTACCAAATATCATTCGAGCTTATGTTTATTCCCGGAACAAACTTTCATTTTGACAAAACTCTAGCTTTGTTGCTTTTAGATAATGCGACTCGAGCAAATAACAAAAGGTAAAATCGCTCCTCCTTCTGTACCGCGATTTTACCATGTTATTTGCTTTCGTCAATTACCAACCAACAAAGCTTTCGTGCGTTTCAAAATGAAAGTTTGTCCGGATAATCACAAGCTCTCATGGTATTACTCTCGAATATAAACGAAAAATTGACACATTTAACGACACTGTTTTTCTGGAAGCAAGGAATGCGAAAAATATAAAGAGGACGCAATTACAGGTATTCTCCCTTTATTGCATGATTTCTTGTTGAGATTTATAAAATATATGTTAATGTAGACAATACCAGAAAAAAGAAAAACGAGTTCTGCACCATTAACGCTTAAAGCGCTGAACAAAATGATTCAACAGTGCGACGAAAATACACCTTCGGGACTCCAAATAGAACTCCAGTAGAACTAGCCCGGAGAGGTGGTGAAGCGTAATCATGTTTAGTACAATATTTTATAAATGAACTTAACAATGATGGATCATTTAGTGGACGAATTGAATTCAATTTTTTTGAAAAACGACTGGTAGACACTAAATGGTTAACACCGAACATTCTAATTTACGTGTTTGTCCAGTAACACTATTTAAGAAAATGATGTCAAAAAGACCTACCAACATAACGACTGACCGGCTATTTTTAACTGTTAATAATAATTGGGAAAGTAATAAAAGCTGCTGGTACAAGAATATGCCAATGGGCAAAAACCAAATCAGTAAATTGACAAAATTGACCGCTGAGCGTATTGGAATTGATAGAAAAAAGTAAAAAATTACTAACCATTCTAATAGGTCAACAGCAGTAGTACCGTAGCTAGCATGGGAGTTAACGAACAAGAGATTATAAAAATCACTGGAGGCAACACATCTCATTCCATCAAACCATACCTACAAGTGACAGAAAGTCTGCATACGAAGATAGTTTCGAATTTGCGTTTGGATAATACAATAGTTAACCAGCCAGATCATATACAACAATCTACGTCAGAAAATAATCCTAATAAATGTAACATAATTTATAATAATTGTACAGTTTACAATAAATAAGTCAGTTTCTAAGACTAGATTTTATAAAGATTTGATTGTTTATTAGTAGAACGAAATGATACGAACAAAATTAGTCTTGCTTTAAGGAAATACCCATCGCGTTCCGCTCGGGATGTTGCCAAGCAATATTAATTTTAACCTCAAGTCGGGCAAGTCTTTTTCTAATATACCAACGAAGTTTGTGATATTATTACTGAACATGCCTTCAGATTTTGGACCAGATATAATGCTCTCGTAGTTAGCCTTTTGCCACATTTTCATTGTTTTAAAAAATCAAAAATACCTGACGAACGGGAAAAGATAGATCTACGCCCGTAATGTTTTTCGAAGAAACTGACCTTTCTTTTCTAATACGCGTTTAAGGACAAACAACGAAAACTACGAAAGCAGTATTTCAAACTATCTCACTTACCTTGTATAACAAACTAATTTCCATAAAAATGACAAAAAACTAGTTAAGGAATATAATTTGTTTGCATGTAAACTCCTTATAATTAATGTCATAGTTTTTCTTAATATATGTATATATTATACGTGACCAAATAAGTGAATATTTCATGAAATTTTCATTTTCTCAGTGTTTTTTCGGCTTTTGTTAGAAATCGGAAATTTCTGATTTCTTGTACAAAGTATATATTTATAATAAAATTTTATTTAATTGGTTAAGGAATATTCCTACTCATAATAGTTTGCATGTAAAATCCTTATAATTAATGTCATATTTTTTCTGTACATACGTATGTACGTTTATAAGTTAAATATTATAGCATTATAGTACGTGAACCAATAAGTGTATATTTAATGAATTTTCATTCTCTTATTGTTTTCTGCGACTTTCTGATTTTTCCTATAAAGCTTATGTTTATAACAAAGTTTTATTTATAACTACTTACTGATTTATTTTATTAAACAAAAGAACTTTGACGAAAAGCAATGTTAAACAATACATTAAAAAATAAGAATAATTAGGCACCAGAGTTTCGAGTTTAAGGCATCATAAACACTTATTCTAATTAAGGTGTATAATCGCTAGGGTGAGAATTAGACCACGACCGTTTTGGTGGTCAGGTAATATTTACATTGTGGGAGTGAACTCGTCTCCGCCGAAAAAAATTCCGCAACCTTAACAAAGAGTAAAAGTAATGTGTGAATGCAATCTACATAGTGATCAATCTCAAGTGTATACCACGTGATCAAAATATTTAAGTTGGTACCACTGATAGGTTGGTAAGAAGCTGTATTGCTCTAGCTACTCTAGAGCATGGTTCGAGTAAAAACTACGATCAGTTTCAAAACTGTATGAAGGTCATTAACTTATACATATTATAAAATATTATCTTAATTTAAATAATGACTATTTTGTATTTGATTAGACTGCATCCCTATAAAATACAACAAAATAAATAAAATATTATTTAATGATTGGATTACATCATTACAAAATAATGAGTCTTAAGTATTTAAATGTTATAATTTCATTATAATTACATAAAATTTACAGTACATGTTTATGGAATGACAATGTCTTTTACAAATTTTTTTTAACTCCTTAGGTACACATTAGTTATCACACTTTGCTTTACAGCATATGTTCAAAATGACCGCCATTAAATTGTAAACATAAGTTCACCCTACGTTGCATATTCGCAAATACATTTTGTAACATTTCGGCACCAAGAAAATACATAAGTGAAAAACGAAGGTATAATATGACATAAACTGACACAAACTAAAACGACTAAAACCACACTAAACATCCAAAGCAGCCAACTGAAAAACACAACAATATTAAGAACTAGGGATTTTTGTCATACCACTACAGTACACTTGAGATTGATCAGGTTGTAGCTGTCACTTAAAATTAATTAATCAATTTTTGACAAAAGTTATCACTTTTTACTAAATGATTCCAGTTTTGTAAAAAAATACAAATTGAATGAATGTCTTCAACCGGTATACTTAGGCTGACGACATACTTGCGACATGCCGCTGCCGCGACTTCGTTGTAGTCTATGTGAAGTACACATCTTTACGGAAGGGTTCATACTAGCGGTGGCGCCGCGGGCCGTCGCAACATACAGCGACCACGCCGCGGCAGGCGACTTTGCTGCAATCATCTGAAGCATTGAATTGTATGGACATATTCAAACTTGCGGCGATGCCGCTTTTGAATTTCGACGTTCGAATGCTATTTACTTCAGTTGTATATTATCAACTGTACGCATAGGTCATGTTTCATACAGAAAAATTCGTTTCCCTCGTGGAAAGCAGAGCATGTCTGTGGGATGTCAAAAGTACAGGAATAGAGAGAAGAAGGTAAAAGCATGGCAGGAAATATGTTCTGAAATGTTTGAAGGTTGGGAAGAACTGAGCGAGCAAGAAAAACGTGATAAAGGTAAGATAAAATAACAAAATACTTAACTAAATATATTGTTATAATCATAAATACATAATATTATCCAAATTTCAATACAGGGTGTCTTCAAAATTGTAACCATCTCGCTTCCTAACACATGCTGCTTTAATTATTCCAACTGCAAAGTCAGGTTGAACTAATATGGCCGTATGAAATACGCGCCATTTGTTAGTGAAGAGACCGAATGTACATTAAACAAATCTTCGGGCTCTTGTAAGTCTGTAATTAAAAATTCGACCTTTCTCATTTAAAGCGCTTCGCCTGCAACAAACACGTTAGGTTGTGGTGGGCCATCGCACCCTGGTAATATTTTCGGTTTCGGAACATTCAGTGTGTTGTACAGTTTTACACCTAATCTGAATTGCTTAAAAACGGCGCAGTCGGCTTCTCTTCCAAACACCCCAATATCTACTGCCACAAAACAGTAGTTGGCATCACCAATGCCCACGAGAACCAATGAATGATATTTTTATAGTTAAAATATTCCGAACCACTATGTTCGGGTGACATTATACGTATATGTTTCCCATCAAGTACACCTATACAGTTGGGAAAATTTGCTTGATTGTAAAATTATTCGGCAATTTCCAAAAATTTTTCAGTAGTAAGCTCTGCCATTTCAACGGGCTGCAATGTGTGCCATAACCACATGCTGGTTTCTTTTACTATTTCCGTAATTGTACTTCTTCCCATTACAAAAAAATATTGTAATGCAGCGAAGTGTAATCTAATACCCAGGTATCTGCAATTAAAAAAATATAACCGTAGGCATCTTCAGGAATTTTCGACGATTATTTTTCCATTTTAAATTTTTTCGTATTGTTGGCGAAGATTCAGATTTTTAATTTTAATTTATAGGTGTAGATATTCAACGAAAGTGGAGAATTTAAAAGAGGTTCGTTTTCAAAAAAATTTTAAAGTGGTGATGTAGCTGTAAAAAGAAGAAAATATGTGTATTTTGACATTATGCTGTTTCTTTAATCCCAAATGAAAGGCAGAAGGTGAGAACGTGCCTGTAGTCTGTTTTTTGAAAAGGTGCAATCTAAGTAGGCTTTGATAAACGACGGTCAGATCTCTATTAGTGCAAATTTCCACATCCACTGATTTGCACCAATAACGGGCGCCATCCCCGCTTATCACAGTCTACTTAAATTGCACCTTTTCAAAAAACGGACTATAGTTTAGTAAGGTAAACTGACCAGTCTTTGACACAATTAGAGCATTTTGTCGATTCAAAATAAATATAAACTAATAGATAAGCTTCAGACTCTTTTTATGTCCACTAAACGACGTATTAGGGTTTATATGAATAGGCAAAAGCAGTTTCAGCAGCAAATAACATTTTCTGATAAGTAGGGAAAAAAATAAATGGCTGCAAAATGACCAATAATTGACAACCAAACTCCAGTTATTGACACTTTAATAGATGCAAATTAACTAACTAAAAAATAACTGTAAATAATGACTGCTTTTGCATTATATGTTTATTATGAAATGGAGGTAGGTACTCTAACTATTAGAGTATTTAAGAACAAAAATATTAAAATCAAAACTTAATTAACTGAAACCATACTAGAAAACAAAACTTAAAACTAAAAGAAACAAAGGATGGGTATATGGAATATGACAGGTACAAAAATATTTACTATGTATTACAATTTTATGAAGCCTCATAAACATCAACAGGTTTTACAAACTTATATCTGATCCTGTCTCCAGAGGTAAGTATAGCTGAAGTAGGTAGTTTCCCCAATAAAACACTTTTATTAACTGTAGAAATGTAATTTTCATCAATTCTAAACAGAGTTTTATCTTCGTTGTTTAATAGCTTCAGAGACATTACTTCAATGTCATTATCATCAGATACTGTCTGTATTACACACGCACATCTATATGATGTGGTGTTACGTTTGCCTCCAACAAATTTAACTAAGACATGGTCTCCAATAGATAAGCTTTCAACAGGATCTAGGTTACAAAAATCATTTTGCTCAAAAATGTCTACATCAGCAGAGCTACCCTCACTTTCTTCCCACTCTTCCTCAGGTGACGTTTCCGGTTTTCAATTTTCTGCTTTTTATTTTCTTCAATTTTTAATTTTCTTTGTTATTTTTCCTCAAGTTTTCTTTTCATTTTCTTTCTTACTTTTATAATCTCTCCAGGCCTGTAACGTTACGACAGATGGTATTTTCTCCTTACACTTTCTTTTATTCGTTGATGTGGATGCCTCTGGCCAGAAGAGGGTCTTCTTAAAGGAGAAGGCACTTTCTGGTTTATGCAGTCTGATTTAACATTAAGTGGTGCTTGTTCGTTTTTGTTTTGGTTGTTGTGTGAGTTGGAGGTTGCTGAAATTTTTAGTTTTGTGCTGGTACTATCAGGAGTGTCTTTTTTACTATTTTGTGTATTGTCTTCCTTGTTCTTTTCAGTATTGTCTGATTCGATATTGTCTTTTTGAGTACCTTGTGTATTTTCTTCTTTGTTCTTTCCTGTATTGTCCGATAATTCAATCTTCACTTTTTTCCAAACGTTACATAAAGTAGTGTCGTCAACGTTTCCACTCCAGTTTCCGTGTTCTTCTAAAAAGCAAGCTTCAAAGCTTTTTAAAGTGCCCGTAGGAATATAAGTTTCTAGTTCTTTCATAAACAGTTTTGGGTTGATTTTTGCTTCTTTGTTAACATTTGTAGTAGTTCCAGGTGTCCGAGCTATCTTCTCAAATATAACGTTCTCTACTTCAAATGGACAAAGCCCTGAGACACGAAATCCATATTGAACTGTAGTATCAGTTATAGATTCTATTTCTAAGGCATTAGCAAAAAATAGTCCAAAGTGTTGTTTTTGCGATTTTAGTCCCCCATTTTCTGATCTCCATTTTTGTGCTTCATTTCTCCATGTGTTCTTCAATGGTCTGAAGACAGCCACGTCCATAGGCTGGAAAAGATGTGTTGAGTTAGGAAAAAGGGATATTAATTCAATATCATTCTGAGTGCAAAAATTTGATAAGTGCAACGTTAAATGAGACACATGGCCATCAACATAAAATATTTTAGGCATTTCAATTTTTCCTTTATCAAGCCGTGGGACGAATACCTTGGCAATGTGCTCATAGACAGTTGAGCTGCACATCCAGCCATTTTCTGAATTGCCTATTGCCCAGTAAGGAGGAATACTGGCAGATATATAACCTGGTACCCTAGTGTATGGTAACACCACCATGGGTAGTGTAATTTTACCTTCGGCATTGGCTGTCACCGGGGCAGTAAGATTTTCCTTCTCATCCCCGCCAACTGAGTATATGTTTTTATCACCTTTACGTGCAAGGACCTTGTTACCTTTAGGATTTAAATAAAATGCACTTTCATCGGCATTGAAGACCCTCTTGGGATCATTGGCTACTTCAAAAAGATCTTGGGATATTAAATATTCTTTTATTTCATAGAACCAATTTCTAATCTGTTGTTCTGTCACACTTTCCCTCGCTGGAGTCAAATTCTGGGCTACTCTCGGGGAAATATCTGGGTATCTATTTAAACCATTTATCACCAGGACGGTTGTTCTAGCAAAATTATTTTTTCTACACTGTCGATTAACATAGTTTTAGTTTCGGGAAAATGTTGTTGCTGAAGTAAAAGAATCCACTGTGTTAAAAATGTTTCCTCTTATGAAGTTAAAACAGTTGAAGGCCCCATAGAACATACTTTCGGTGACTTTCCAGTCGAATTGTAGATTAAAGTTGTTCTTGGTATGCCAGTTTGTTTCGCAACTGTAGCTGGCGCCTGAGCCATTTGCTCTGCAGAATAATTTTTCTTTGGCACCATTATCTAAAAAAATAAAAGTCAATAAGTGGAATATCCTTTGCCCAATGATTGACGCTTTGTGTCGAACAATGGACTGAGCAGTGTGCAGTAATTGACACTCTGTGTGAAACACTGAAATGAGTTATCACAGAGAAAAAAAACAAGGTTTGCCAACAATACCAGGTTACATGGAATATTAAGCTTGAATTTAGAACTACAATATGTAGTACGCCAGATATTGACACAAATGTCAATTACTGGAAAATCTTATTTAATCAAAGCCAGTGATTGACAGATAAGCTGAGAACCTTAAAATGATGCAAGGTTATGTTTTAGGCGATTCACAAGATTCTCTAATACATACCTTAATGTGCAGTATAAAAATCATACCCCTATTTAAAAAACTAAGAACACAACAAAAAAAAAAGAAATTTAACATTTACATTTCCTGCTTCTAATTACTATACAGAAACAATTCACTAGTTTACGCCGCCATACCAAAAATCGCCATGTTGTTAAAGAAGGAGAGGGCGGATTTGCAGGTGTGCTTAGGCAATGTTGCCAAATGGATTTGGTCATATATTTACGTGGTAATTTCAAAAAAAGGTTTTATGGGTTTCTTAAAAAAATAGACGATAAATGAAGTTGTCGATTACTGGCTGAGTGTCAAACACTAGTCAGTTTACCTTAGTTAGCTAACTATCAATCTAACATCTGAAATTTAGAACTTAATCAAATATTGATGAGACTGAAGATGCAAATAAATGTGACATTGAGGAAGAGAACAACGGCGAGCAAAGAATAAATGAAGAAGCAGGGCTAATCGAGGAGGCAAGGCCAAACGAAGAGACGAAGAGCCTTCAAAATCTAAGGATTCGTTTAAAAATAAATTATTAAAGTTGCTTGAAAACAGAGAAGAACCGCGTCCATCTTATTTTGCCCGCTGTGAAAAACTCACTGACTTTCAAAAGTTTGAAATGTCCAACGTTCCTACCATGCCAAGATACCCATATTCACAATTTCACAATTGTTCCTTCCACATCACGACCAATTGTACGTTTCCCTGAACCTTCGCCATCAGATCAGTCTATTGAATCATACCTTTTTGATATTTTAGAATTGTAATTACCATAAAATTTAGATTTATTTAGTATTTCAAGTTACATTTACATTTTTAATTTCTGATTAGTTACCTATGATTCAATTCGTTTCATTTATTACTTATACCTAAACGTAGAAGAAGTAATATATTTCGTACTTACCTTATTGTTATTGTTAATCTTTCTTCCACACTAATTGGTTCCCGAAACTTTGTTTCTGTAGAGACGGTCTCTTGTGAAATGCACTTAATTTTGTATGTCCTGATTTCACAAAAACGACGGCGAAGTCGCGGCGGCGGCGCGGCGCGGCAAAGTCGCAAGTATGTCGCCGGCCTTAGTTTTCAGATAGTTCATTGTTAATTTCTAGTATTTTAAGTTTTTAATGTTTGAAGTCTACTCGTGCTATATAAACATTAATCTTACCCGTCCTACCAAAGTGCCTATTGTGCCTATTGTAATAATAAATATTTAAGGACTGTTTGCTTGTAGCTATAGCAAATTGTAACGAAAAAAGTAGGGAACTAAAGCAGTTTATTTGTTTTAGTAATAAAATGTTATAGTGGTATGCGATCTTCGTTAATGTGTTGCAGTAGAATGTTACGCCACTGTGATGGTTTAAAATTAAAACTAGGGTATTTTTAAATTTGATATGGCTATCGGCTATACAAAGGTTTGAAGAATTTGACGAATGGTTTTTTGCGGAGCATGTACTTAACCTAGTATGTAATTAAAATATCCCTTTTTGTGGTTGCAATTGTAAAGATTCTGGAGTAAAAAATCAAGTGCCAATGTTAAGAAAAGCAGACTAACTAGTGCATATATGTGTAAAAAATAATTTCTAAATAAATTATTAATGTGACTAACATTGTTGCTATTGTGTGAGTGCATTAGATATTTTACATCCGCAGCACAACCATTCACGGTGTGCCTTATCGTAACGGAAAATTAAAAGCAATACAATATGTCAGTGTTATCAAATAACTTACTACTCTGTTGTAAATTTAATTAAAGAATACCATATATATATATATATAGAAGGTCAGTGATATTATTTCTCCTTTAATGAACAGTGGTAAACCATGACATTTAATACATTGTAGAAGTAACTTACCTTAATTACATATTCAAAACAGTACACCAATGTGTTTATCATTCTAATATTATGTGAACTTGATGATAACAAATTAAAGGTAAATAAATATTAAGTACCTGTAATTAATGTCCCTCGCTGTAAAAACAAATGCGGTGTGAACCGCGGAATGTATAACCACAGCAATAGAAAACAATATCACTGTAAAGCACTGATATTTTCCCAATTGCCCTATTTCACATAATAAATTATCTAAACAGGGGTTGTTTGACATATTGTTTATTTAAGAAGAATATCAAAAGTACTTTAAATAGACGCGTACTCGACTACACTTTCTCGTATACTAAATCACTGCTCGAACTTGAATGTTGTACGCCAAAAATAGTGTATTAGAATTAAAACTTTATTATTATTATACTCATGGAAAATAATGGTAAATTGCAATAAATGCTTTAAGTGGTGTGCAAATATTTAAAATGTGTACAATGACTTGACACCAATTTCACAATGTTCATGAGTACAATTTCCTGTATCTCTAACGAAAGTAGATTTTACCTAAGCATAGGAATTTAGAATATTTGTACACTCAACTCCAATGATAATATATCTACATAGGTAAGGTTAAAACTGAATAGTCATAGCAACTAATAATTGGGTGTACAGCCAGATTAATATTACTAAATTGAAGTGCATGTAGATATTCGTTTAATGTTGTCGCGGGCAAACTAACGTACCGACATAATTACAGTTCATTTTTCATTTAAACGGTCGTATGTACTAAATAAAGGTAAATGATATTAAACGGCCTACTACGATAACATATTATCATAGATATGTGTAATTATGATTATTAACTACGGTTACGACTGTGGTTTACTGGTTAGTACCTTACACAAAATGAGAATTTGAATTCAATTGTGGATATATGGCGAAGCAAAATTAGTGTGCGTTTAATATTGTCAAATCATGTTCAAAGTTCAAGTTGCGACCTTTTCTTGTTAATACATTTACGTAATTCAAATAAGAATAATAATAGTAGTCTGTCAATTGATAATGTTTTATCCCATCTAAAACCGAATACCTACGTATATGTTACAAAGTTCATTTCACTGCAAATAAGTACGTCACTCGTTATTGACATTTTCTTTTTATTGTTTGTTAAATTTTACAAAGTCCACTTATAAAATTTAATACTCATTTATACGCTGTTGGCATTCGTGGATCTTAACAATAATCATAAAAGTGAGATGAAATTAATCTAAAGTAGGTAAATATCATTTTCACTTCTATTTGTATATACTCTGTTTAAATTGGAACTGTGTAAATATTTAGAACAAGAGTAAGATATCACTGAATTAACTTTGACCTTTGGCATGTAGATTACAAGTATCAGGCAGTATCAGTGATAATGTAGGTACCTACCCACTAAGCATTATGACGTTAAAAAGACGTTATAGAAACTGTTTACAGAGCAATAGCTTTATAACGTTACATATCAAGTACTACAGATGTTCTATAAAAGTTAAATGCTGAGGTTATTGTAAGTATTTACAGACGCCTGTACTGTAAAATCGTAAAAACTAGGATTATGACACTATGACCTTCATTACATTCATTGCTTATTGGGATACTAATGAATATGAAAACAAAACGTATTCTTCCAAAATTTTATTTTTCGTTTTCAGATACTAGAGCATAAAAAAGGTAAATAAATATAAAGTATCTGGTGTGGAACACACGACCTTTCAACCTACTAAGTGGAAATGAAATAATTTTAATAATAATCTTTTTAATAGGCATATAGATCATAACTTTAAAAAAAGATTCCAAACCCACTCGCTTCTATAAAATACCGATAATACAATTCAAGCATTTTCATCCGGTTTAATTCATTTTTAGACTTAGTTTGATTTATTATAAAAAAACTTTATAAAGAACAGTTATATATAAAATTAAATTTTCTTTAAAAAATATGTCTACACATTTTCTTATAAAATTAATCGATATTCAGATATTGAAAAAATTTGAACTAATACTTAAAGTCTACCTTAGGAATTTTTTGCCGCTAAACTACACGTCATATCAGAAAATTGCATGGAACATAATTAATCGACATCCTTGAACTTTGTCCCCTCCATTATTCCTAATTTTCCGTTTAAATCCCTATTTTGTAATGTGCCCAGGCCAGTGTAGCGACTGTGCAACTCAAATGCAAAAACAAAGTTAATACGCGAACTTACATAAGCCAAATGATCGCCTAATTTTTAATGAGAAAAGACGTAGACAGACCCACGTTATGTGAAAGAGTTGTTACGGCATATGTGTTGCAGTATCTAGGGGAGGATAAGATAAAGGTAACACAATAAAACACAGTATATACATTTATAAGCAAGTGCAATATAGTTATGCTGTTTTTATTGCGGACAAGGATAAGAACTACCAAAGAAAAACCTTACCACACAATACAACAAGAATAACAACAAATAAATTACAAGTATTAATTATGAATACATAAATCAATGCGTATTTATATTCTATGGTTATTAAAAGATTTAAATTGTTATAACCCTACTCTCACCTTAATAGATCAATGCGCTAATATTATAATATTTAATACCGGCCTGTATCTCAAATGGTGATCACCCTGTTATACTGTTATGTACCTTACCTTATCTATTATAACTTTCCATTAATTGATATAATGATGTTATGTATTTTACCTTATCTATTATAATTTTCCACTTATTGATATTTAGTAAATAACAATTTCTCTTTGATTCACTTAAATATTTGTTAATTTCTAAATTAGGAATCTTTAACTTTTGAACTATGAGATTACTCAATTTAATCAATAAATTATAAAAGAGGTATTTAGTTGTTGTAACTTAGTCTTAGTTTTTAGTCTTAGTCGGTATTAGTCAGAAGAAGTTAGTTAGTCAATGGGTATTTAAAAATTACTGTATTAGTAGTAAGAATAATCAAAACTTATTAGTAACGAAGTTTTCGTCACGCTCGTAAAGAACATAACAATACAGTAAAAGGTCTGCATTTACAATTAATGAACCAAAGGTAACATATTTACCAGGCACGCATACGATATTCCAACGGTAAACATAGTTTAGTGTTACAGCGGTTATCTCCCCAAGGTGGCTTTTGAGATCTTTTACCTGGGAGCCGTCTATGCATCCCCTACATTTACAGGTGAACATCCATCTTAAAATATGCTACATTATAGGTATGAAATGTCAAAATAAAATACATTAAAAATGAAATCAAGAGACCTGTCTACATTACATAACAAGGTTGTGATGTAATATTAACTTTCAAATTATCATTGATATTAATTTATATAGGATGAAATAATCACCCTTACCATGTTATTGTAAGACAAATCATATTTAAATTTAATTCTTATTTAGTTCAATTTATAAAAGAACGTTCTGTCTTCAAATAAATCAATAATAATCTCATTACCCTTTCATTTGCATAATAACATTGTAAACACTTTCATTCTAAACATAAAAACCAACGACCCTGTCAATTATTTTCAAAAAACATCTATCTAAGCACACCCTATTTTTACTATCAAATATACAATATCGTTGTGGTACATCATAATTTTTACATTTTTATTATATATTTTGCGTGTGCATGTGCATATGCGTGTGCGTGTGCGTGTACATGCGTGCGTGTGTGTGCGTGCGTGCGTGTGTGCGTGTGCGTATGTGTGTGTATGTGTGCGTGTGGGTGTGTGTGTGGGTGTGTGCGTGAGTGCCTGTATGTGTACGTGCGTGCGTGTGCTTGTATGTGCGCGCATCTGTGTGGGTGTGTGTGTGCGCTCGTGGTTGTGAATGGGTACGTGTTTGTGTGTGTGTGTGCGTGTGGATGTGTGTGTGGGTGTGTGCGTGAGTGCCTGCATGTGTACGTGCGTGCGTGTGCTTGTATGTGCGCGCATCTGTGTGGGTGTGTGTGTGCGCTCGTGGTTGTGAATGGGTACGTGTTTGTGTGTGTGTGTGTGCGTGTGTGCGTGTGTGCGTGTGTGCGTGTGTGCGTGTGTGCGTGTGTGCGGGTGTGCGTGTGTCGTGTGTCGTGTGTCGTGTGTGCGTGTGGTGTGTGCGTGTGCGTGTGTGCGTGTGCGTGTGTGCGTGTGTGCGTGTGTGCGTGTGTGCTGTGCGTGTGCGTGTGTGCGTGTGTGCGTGTGCGTGTGTGCGTGTGTGGTGTGCGTGTGTGCGTGTGTGCGTGTGTGCGTGTGTGCGCGTGTGCGCGCGCGTGCGCGCGTGTTTGCGCGTGTTTGCGCGTGTTTGCGCGTGTTTGCGCGTGTTTGCGCGTGTTTGCGCGTGTTTGCGCGTGTTTGCGCGTGTTTGCGCGTGTTTGCGCGTGTTTGCGCGTGTTTGCGCGTGTTTGCGCGTGTTTGCGCGTGTTTGCGCGTGTTTGCGCGTGTTTGCGCGTGTGTGCGCGTGTGTGCGCGTGTGTGCGCGTGTTTGCGCGTGTTTGCGTGTTTGCGTGTGTTTGCGTGTGTTTGCGTGTGTTTGCGTGTGTTTGCGTGTGTTTGCGTGTGTTTGCGTGTTTGCGTCGTTTGCGTGCGTTTGCGTGCGTTTGCGTGTGTTTGCGTGTGTTTGCGAGTGTTTGCGTGTGTTTGCGAGTGTTTTCGTGTGTTTGCGTGTGTTTGCGTGTGTTTGCGTGTGTTTGCGTGTGTTTGCGTGTGTTTGCGTGTGTTTGCGTGTGTTTGCGTGTGTTTGCGTGCGTGCGTGCGTGCGTGCGTGTGTGTGTGTGTTTGTTTCCTTATACTTGTGGCACTTGTGTGTACATATAACTGTACTCTGGCATGTGGTGAAATTATGGCATGATACACTTCATGCCATAATTCCATTGCCTATTATTTACCTACAAATTGGAGTTACGCTGTCGTTATTTTAGTATGTGATGTGCCTTACGAGACAGAGTGAATAAGATATTGATATTTGTAGCTATGACGTGTGGGCAACATAACATTAAAAATAGAATTTGTGTAACATGTCATAATTTATGTTACTGCTGGTGTATGCACCACCATATTTATAACACTTTGTCAGTGTTCTGATCGGAGCGCCCTCTATAACCACAATATCAAATAACAACATTGTTGCCAAATGTATCATTCTCACATTTACAACACAAATTGAACTTGGAAATGTTTTTGTTGATACATTAGAAAGCGGAAATTTCACTAAATGTTTTTGATGTAAATAAAAGTGAGCGTCATATTCTCTTTAACAGTAATCATTTCAAAGTATTTCTAAATAAATAAGTAGAAATTTTTTTATATTATATGTACACTGGCTTTTAATCTAATTTCCCACCTTTCGCCTTTTTCTCAAGACAGGTGTTCGCGACCAAAACTATTAAAAAAGGTTGCAAAATCAAAATTCTTGCAAATACATGCGCAATATATTTGTTTACTATTCAAAATGCGTTAACCAAGTTGATCATCCAAAATTTTGGGTCAATCAAAATACAAAATTATAAAGTTCAATAGTAGATTTCCTTGAGCAACTCTTCATTATAATTTCGCTGTACCTCTTTTCGTTTTTAGTAAATTTCTCACCTTTCGCTTTTTTCCCAAGTAGGTATTCACCATCACAACTATTAAAAAAGGTATCAAAACAAAAATTCTTTCAATTACATGCGCAACCTATTTGTTTACGATTTAAGATGCATTGACCAAGATGATCATCAAAAATTTTTAGTCAAATCAACAGTCGGAAAGGTAAAGTTCAGTAATAAATTTACTCGCGCAACAGGTCATTATAATTGGTCTGTGCCTCCCTTCCTTTTTAGTCAAATTTCAAGTCATGTATTCACCATCAAAACTATCAAAAAGGGTTGCTTTTGTCTTTAGAATCTATGGCTTACTAGTGGGAAAATTTAAAATCGTGATTTTCTTTAAATTTAAATTTTTGTCGTATATGTGTCGTATTAAAAAGTCGTTGAGGTAAAAGTTGTTGATAATTTTATTTTCTTCAAGAGGTATAACAAAAATATTCTTTTTTCGCCCATATTTTTCCAGATGTAACATAAAGTTACATTTTTTAAATAGAAATCATATTTAATTTTAGTGTTGTTAGGTATGGTTGTGTTTTGCCCTTCCACATATACTCTTGTAGTATTTTTTTGCCTAGGGGAAAATTGAATAAACGTATTTGTGGGGTAAAACGTAGGGACAACATCAGGTTATCTATAGGAATGAGTGAGAAACAAAAGACTCTGCAAGTAAGAATCATGCTCAAATCAGATTCTAAAGCGTGTTTTAAATATAAATGACGATAACAGTTACAGTAATAACAGTAACAAGAACAGGAACTGGATTATATTAACTAAAAGAGATTTTCTTGTGTGGCGACGTTTGGGAACGATATGACTTCTTTACTGCAGTTCGTCCTATAACGTATCAAATAGAAGATGAGGCAACTCAAATCCACGTACTAGCTACTGTCCATTTTGATCCCACCGCCTCCGTTAGAAAAAATTTCCAGTTAGTATCCTACTTTAAAAAGTGTTGTACATCGTATTTAAAAAAAAAACGAAATTCTAATTCTGTCTAAATATTAATCACTCATAATATCAAATGAACAGAACTTATATTTTGTAGATGGTTTTTGCAAATGACGAATCGTTTTCTAGTAAGAAGCGATGAAAAATTTACAGAACTTTTTGAATTACTCACTGAATATTCTTTTAACTAAGGTGGTGGGATCAAAATGAATAGCGCCTAGTACGTCGATTTAAGCTGCCTCATCTTCTATTTGATACGTTATAGGACGAATTGCAGTAAAGAAGCCACATTGTAAAAGATGTGGCTTGAAAAATGTTTAGAAGTAAAGGGTCGTCTATAGAAAAACTAGGGAACTTCTAATGTTGATGAGGTAGGAATACTCATAAAAAATGAAATTATTTTAAATAGATTGGTAAAATCAGAGTCAAGTTTCTGAAAATTAAATTGCCATTTATCACTTGAAAAAGATTTTGGAAAACTCTACCTACACAATCCTTTTCTGTGATTGAATGTTGCTTGGCAAAATATTTTTAAAGTAAAGTTCAAATAAAACAAACTTAGTATATTTAAATACTTTTAATAAAGTAAAGACTAAACAAGGAACGAAAGGAAAATGCTGACAAAAAGCTACGCCATACTCATTCTTAACTTGCACTTTTACGTTAGTGTCAATTATCCTAAGAAGCTTAACAATGGTCCCAATAGCAGGTAGTCTCGCCAAGCGCTAATAGACGACCTTTAACGAAGTAACCCTAAAATGCTGAAACGGCTTATTTGAATTTTGTTTAAATTATAGTTTTATCTTGAAAGTGTTTTTATTATCCTTTAAACTGTATAAGAAAACAAAAAATTTAACCCATTCTTTTGTTAATTAAGTAGTTCAATAATACAAAAAACATTTTGTTTCCATATTTTAAATTTACATCATCAAAAGTAGGTACCTGTAATAAACACTGATCATTCATTACCTTAGTAAAAAAAGGAAAAAAGTAATCATTTTTAGTGAAAAATAGTCGTGCACGTCAATTAACATTGTTTCGCATTTTTTCGTTAAAAATATTGATTACGTAACACGTGGTACATATTTGGTTCACAAAATGTCCTATCGAATATATTCACATATTAAGTACATAACGTTTGCAATTGTTTGTTAAGTTTTGGTCGTATAGAAAAATCCACTTTTTATTTAGATGAACGACTAAATTCGAGTAATCAAATAACAAATTGCTTGCTATCATCTAAAGACTAGACGTTTAGCTAAAAACTATTTGCCCTACTCGTTTGTGACATATCCCTTATTCAACCATTTTATATGCTCTCTCTGTATGATGTAATACATATAATGTACGTCAAGTTAGCGACTTTCCATATATGTAGTAACAAACACGATATTTTAAGTAGGTAAAAAACTTTTCCGTTCGATTGTTCATGCATTTAACATCTTTTTTGTACAGTCCTATGAAAAAGTACCTATAAGTCTTTAGTGTACCGTATATGACAGATCAGCGTTGTGTTCACGGTCGATAACATTTTCGTTTTCTAATATAGTACTCCAATAATTAATCTTTTTACGATTTCTATGGGGAGTTCGTTGTCAAAACCTTAAATAGACATTTGTTTCCAGGAAGAAATTTTCTTAACTGCAATAAAATAAAACACAAAACACATTTCGAGATTTCTCTCTTCGTTAGGTAGGTACTAAAAATTAAAACTTTAGTACAAAATACTTATTTAATTTAATTATCATTATTTTTGTTTGTTACCGCCATTTGTAATAAATTAATTTATTGTAACGCGTAATGGATCCATAACTACGGTTATCTTTTTTGTTTTTACTTTTTATGGAGCTACCATTTATTTATATAAGCATCGTTGTGTGTTTATTTGTCAACATCGACTATCGTTGTTAATTATTACCAGTCACGATTTCATTACGGATTCTGCACAAGGCAGCTTCCACTCTTTCTTTTCGTTTTCGTCATTAATAAATTTACGTAGTACCGAACCATTTCGTCTCTTCTTTTTTTTACCCTTCCAATTGAGGGTGCGGAAAGAATTTGTGGCGCCAAAAATAACTTCAATTATTAACACAAGACCTCGCTCACCGGGAATTAAGAGCCCGTGCAGTGCACCCTCCTTGCCCATAGAAATACAGTAGGAAGTGGGGGCACAGAGAAAGTAAAAAATCATGATTGTAATTGTGATTAAAATCAATCCTACTATGGTAAAGGAAATTTTAATTTTGGAAAATAGGGGTTCCTTTTAACCTTTATTACACAGATAGACTACTAATACTTTTAATACCATTTAGATAGGTTTATGCTTTAATGTAGGTACCTAAAATTTTTTTTGATGGACATTACAATTTATAAACTCATCACTGCTCATTATATATAATGCTCAGATCGCCACTTTTTTGCAAAAATTAACTAACTTAAATTTAGTTTTTTAATAACTACAAAAAATGTGTTCGACGAGATCAAAAATAATACTAAAAATGCTTGAGCACCCGAAAGTTCCGGTCACTCATAACATTTTTCTTCCAAGGTATGAGACTACAATGGGGACAAATAAAGAAGAGCAACAGAACCCGTCCTGCACTGAGCCACCGTGGTTTAGTGTAGTGAAGTACATGAGAATATTCAGACTGCAATGGGTCAGGAAACTCTCGATATTGTCTATGATTGAGTGCTCGTGAATGAATACTATTAACAAGCTTAATAACAACATCAAGAAATGATAAAGAAATCGTTATTCTATTCTTGCTACGTTGAAAATACATTTTGTTCGATGTGTAATTGTACGGGTTATTATGTCGCGGCGGGCCGCATTGACTACCCCGAAGAGCTGCACTTGGCCCGGGGGCCGTACTTTGCCCATGACTGCTCTATTGCGTGTTTGAGTTGATTCAAAAATAAGGTCAAATTAAATATTTAAATATTGACTTGTTTTTAATTTAAAAAACTATTTTCGGTTATTTTTATGCAGAAGCTTAGATTAAAAAAACAGCAATAAAGGATTTCAACTTTAATTACAAAAAATATACTTTGTTAAACAAATAGAGAAAGAAATATTAAATAATTGGTTTAAGGATAATAGTCAATACCAACTATAAATTTTTTGACGTTATGGTTAATAATTTCTGTAACACCTTTTAATCTATCAAATATTCAATATAATACTTACTTTTAAGTGTCAATGTTGTTGATAAAAATGTTAAAATTCACATTTATATCATTATTTAGAAGTTTTTTAAAATTAGTATTTACATTACTTAAAATATTAGGATCCACTTTTATCCAAAGATGTAATAAATGTTTAACAAATTAAGTGACCTAACTAATAATTATCACAGTTTAGAGTGGTAAATGTAAGTCATAATATGGCAACACTGTGATAAAATTACGGCATACCGTGTAAAGCGTGCGTTCCTTATACTTAGTAATGGCATGATTAATACACTTGCAGGAACGACTATATTTATGGCACACATGCCATAAATCAAATTTTCGTATAGATTTCTTTTCAGGGAGTGTATCGCAACTAGGGTTAGTTTATGCCAATTCTTATAGATGGTGTAATCTTAATATACACAGAAACATCAAAGTGCCATAAGTCATGACTCTGTTTGAAGTGCCACAAACATTGTGAACCATGTATGTGTGTGTGTGTGTGCCGAGTTTTCGTTTTGGGGTCGTATATTTGTTGGTATATGTATTTTTTGTTTACTTGTTTGCTAGTATGATTGCTTGTTGGCGTATGTTCCTTGGATGCTACTTTTGTTTTAGTTGATTTGGTCTGTTTTTTTCCTTGTTTTAAAATTTTTGTTAATCCTGGTGAAAGGTTAACCTTAGTATGGGGTCTTCCCAAAAGTTTTTAACAAAGTTTTAATAATTGTACCAAAAGTAACTTTTTTGAAGCCTTGTTTCAAAATCCTTAATCGAGATCGAAGATTTAGGAGAATATACTGGATCAAGATTCCTGTAACTCGAGATGCTGGACCTAATATGTTGAGCTTAGGTGAGATATGCTCCACGGTGGTAGAAAAAAGGGATTGAAAATTAGGCGACAAAAGAAAGGGGTGAATAGAAAAGGGACATGCCAAGGTTCCTTCAAAGGGACTAAAGACACCAATATACTGCACTCTAGTTATTGAACTCTTTTAATATGCAACCCGTGAAACAAGTATGTTGGAGTTGTAAATCAGGAGCCGTGAAAAATAACTTTCGTACGCGGGAAAATCTTTTGAATGTATTTTACAACTCATATTTTAGCGTACGGTATAATATCGTTATCAATGAAATTTGAACATGTAATAGGAATGTTTGACCGCTGAAAAAAATAATTTTGGAGGAAAAATAATGTAAAGGTAAAAATAATATGCACCTCACTGCAATTTAGCTCGGTCGGTATTCTGACGTCCTCTCTTTGAATGGCATCGCTATCTTTGAAAGCTAGGAGAGCGAAAATCACTTAACATATTCTCACCTCTTTTCAGTCAAATAATTTCACTATCTTTCAAAAAGAGTGTTTGAGATCATTATCATTCATAAATTTCGCTATTCTTCTTTGTCACCTTTCATTCCTTCAAATAATATTTGAATCTTTTATTAGTTTCAACACATTTTCAATGTGTTGAATCAAGAGTTATTTTGTGTTTTATTACTCAAGGGATGATCTTGAATATTGAAATATATTTAACCATTTAGAAGAGGCATGGGAAAATGCTCATCGACCTTATATTAACTTGCGTGATCCTTTTACCGAATTAAGTCTGTTTCAATTTAAACAATTATTCAGGGCACAAAAGATACACTTAATGTGTTAGATGTTTTGAGGCTACATATGCATGAGGCAATTAAAAAGGCTGACATAGATCCTGCATTAAAAGTAAGTTACCTGTATTTTTAAAACCGAACTGTAATGAAAATAATAATAATTTTCTTTAAAAGCTCTAAAATTCTATGGCAGTCAGAGTTACCAACAAGACGTTGGCAACAATTACTGCTTAGGGATCTCCCAGCCATCAATACGCCGATGTATTAATGAAATTACTAATCAATTTAATACAGCAGATTTATTAAATTTCTCTAATGAATATTTTGTAAAAAATGTGTGGGAATATGTTTGTTTATGTTAAGATAAAAAACGATCAATTTTTTAGCCATATTACTCTAGCGGTTTTTGCGTTAACTTCTTTCAAAAAGATTTGCGATCACGTAGCCTTAAAATCATTTGTAACTACAGTTGCCATTTAAGACGTGTAAAACACATTACAAAAAGCTTCTGTAATTGAATCACGATACCTCGAGTGTGAAGACGCCAAAATTTTCGGCAGTTAAGCGAGTTTGATAGGGGTCGAATTGTGAACTTACAAGAGGCTGGTTTGTCTATAATAGATATAGTCGATAGAACGCAACGGAGTTTAAACACTGTGGCAGTTTTTGTTCGGGCATGGAAACAAGAGGGCCGTATACGAAGAGCGAGAGGTACAGGACGTCCTCGAAGAACCACGGAAGCCGGAGAACGCCACCTTAGAGTATTGGCTCTACGGGACCGCTTCTCGTCTACACGGGCGATTGTGGACCAGTGGTTTGCTGAACATGGACGGGAGATTGGGATGCGAACTGTTTATCGCCGGATAAGAACCTTTGGACTGACTGACTCCTGCGCACCCACGTGATCGTCTAGCGTGGTGTAGATAACGGGAAAATTGGGACCAAGAATGGAACTCAATTGTCTTCGGTGATGACTCCAGATTTTGTTTGGGCATGCATGACGGTCGTGCAAGGGTGAGAAGATCACACAGTTGGAGTGATGGTATGGGAGGCTATTGCTATTGGAAGTAGGTCACCTTTGGTCTTCATTAGAGTAACATGACCGCTGCGCGCTACATCCAGGAGATCATAGAACCCCATATTGTACCTTATGTTCAGACCATCCCCAACAGCACATTCCAACAAGGCCATTTTAATTTTGATCGTTTTAACTCGAATACACTTGTATGTACCAAAAATTGTTCAAATAAATCGATTATTACTGGGTGTTCTTCTTTCTATGTCACTTAGTATAATTTATTAGCATTTACGTTATTAAATAAGTTGTTATAGCGAACTTACAACTCAAAAACAAGGAAAAGCAAGTAGCAAAATTATAGATTTATTACTTTGTTAATGTGCAAAATTTAATTAGATAAAGTAAATAGATCTTGTGCATAAACGTAAATGTTTGGATCGATTAAGTTCATTAACTATAATATTTACTTCGAAACTTGCTTTAATTAATCTTTGTTAACACTATATTTTCAATTTGAATTGCGTTGTGTAACTTACAAATTATACAAACACAGTTATAAAAATAAATCTGATTTCTGTAGTAACACATATACTGGTAGTTAGGCAACCAATGTTACAAAACTGTATCTCAAAAATTACAATAATTGTAAAATAGAAATTACATGAAAACTCTTGTCCCTGCTTCATTCATAAATTCACGGCGTAATTAGAGGTGTAAAAGAAAAAGGCTTGATGTTTATACACGACGTGAACTAGATGTGCAAACCTTAAGTACATTTCGGTCGAATTAGGGCGCTTTTGCTAATACCGCGAACTGTCATAAAAATTAAAACTTATCTCTTATGTATCTAATCGTATATTTTTATTTATATTTAACAAACTTAAACGTTTCAATAACAATTACATTTATAGTCTTTAGTAAATGATAATAGTTTCAAAAAATTAATAAAGATGTCAAATGAAATGTAAAACGCAAATATAAATCTACTATAACAGTTACAGAACGTTTGTGAAAAAAGCTAATTATGGAATCTAATTTTATTTTTGTAAATTTACTACAAGTTTTGTTTTTATTTTTGTAAAGATTAGCTAAACGTTTAATAGATTACATATTGTAAATATTTCACTGCCTTGGAACATCACAAATCAGAACACCCTCTAACAGGCGATGCTGAACAATAAAAAAGGTCACAATCGAAAATAAAAATGTAACAATACTAAATCAAATTATAATTTCAAAACTATGAAAAACTTTAATTTCAACATACCAATTAAACATCTGGTTAAGTCTTAACAAATCCGGTAGATAAATAATTTTCCGTTAAGATTTAAGGAGTATAATCATTATTATACCATGCAAACATTGTGTGTTTAATCGAATATCGAATCTTAGTTTTAACTATACAGGGGCGGTCAAAAGTATGGAACATAGGGATATCTTTAACACCAATGAAATTATTTGAATCAAATTTCGCACATGAAGGTTTTAATATATGGCGAATCCTAGAGTTGTGGTGGAGGTAAGGGGTTTGATTCCCGTTACCGTATGAGGATTTTTCAGGGGGTTTTCCTCATACACATGTAGCGGCAAGGTCACTGCGTTTACGCACACCATGTGTGGGTATTTTGACAAACGCTGGGGTAGTCCATCCCCCTCAGAACACTAACTCCGTTGCTTCCGATCCTATCCTGACCATACCATATATACGTAATGTATGTATGTATTTCCAGAATGTATGATTGTGGTTGAAGGTGCTTGGAAAGCTCAGGCAGCCCGCTCTCCTCATTGGGGAGGGAATGCAACACGTTGCTTTTTCCTTTCCTTCCCAAACTCACTTTTATACTTTTATTTTTTCGTTTATACCTGATACACCTATAACTTACTTAAATTCATACCTTCTTTATATATCATCCTTAGACATATTACCTGCACCTATTCTCATTAATCCTGAGCAGCCTTATTTATTCCGCATATTGACATCGGTGTGTCTTAATTATTCCGAGATTCCCGCCAGTTACTATGTATCATTACTATCCTATCCGTCTAATATATGTATTCGGTGTAAGCACCCGAAGAATACATAAGGATGCTTTAGGGTAGTTTCTTTATTAACGTGGGTTTCGACCCCGAAGGTAAAATGACTACACGCCGCGAACTATATCCTTCCCCTTCAGAGAGCTTCTCTCGTGAAGGACAACATCCTTTTCTCCTCTCCTTCGAACTCCAGGGTACTTATAGCCATCCGGCCCGTAAACTTTCAAAACATCAAACTTTTACTTACCTTTTTACTGAATCCGAACCATATTTAAAACCATATTTTGCAGGTGCATTTAACAGTCAAATCACGAAATTAATTAGCAACCCCATTTACTTTATTCGCCCTAATCCTTACAAGGATTAATTTCATTTATAGTTAGAATTTACAATTAGTATCATTTACATTCAATATAAATAAAAATTATAACATTTATGTGATTATAATCCCATTTTGTGCATATAAATCACTTCACCTGTATTCACACCACCAGTAATTTTTGTAATAATTAATAATTAACAAATCAACAAACTAAATACGTGCATTAATCCGTTCGTTATCTTACGACAACTAGATCCAATGGTGGCGGGAAGTTCAAATTGGGAAGAAGCCTAAAATTCAAGAAGGGAGCCCAGGGTCTTGACTGTGTCAGTTTCGATTAATTTATTGTGTTATAATTAACCTTAAAACATTTAATAATTATTACTGCTGTTGTAATTGGAATAAATAAACATGTATATAAAAGTTGTCTTTTTCCATACAGGTAGGCAACACACACCTTTTACCTTTTAAATGTAATTATACCAAAATAATTAAATTTGTACGACAATAAATAAGTACAACAATGTAATGATGACGATGGAGTCATACGGAGTAGTATTATCTTGGATGCAAGGTATTTTTGCAGTCTTTTAGGCCTTCGTTTAGATGCTGGTGATATGGACTTAAAATATCATTTGGAAAATTCAGCAGAAAATTACACAATGATTAATATAACAATTCAAAATGAAATTATTGTATCTGCTGGAGAGGTTATTCGAATTGAAGTAAAAAATAAAATAAAACTTTTATTTTATCCTTTGTGTTTGTGATAAAACAGCAGATATTAGTACGCAAAAACAGATGAGCATGTGTCTATGATATGTAAATCTAAACAATACCTAAGTATCTAAGCAGTATGATGATTCATTGTATTTATTGAATTGAAAAATGTAACAGATCTCCAAATTAGAAATGATATTGTCGAAGAACTGAAAAAAATAGTTATGTTTATATAATTTAAGAAGTTACGGTTTTGATGAAGCTTCAAATGTCATAAAAATTGTTGAATCAACAACGTCTAGCTTTTTATACTCATTGTTTTAGTCACCAATTAATTTTTAGCCTAACCAAGAACTGTGAGGTTGAATCGATCATAAATATGATGGACATTCTAGGTTCAGTTTCTAATTTTGTAAAAAGTTCACCAAAAAAGGGCCCTGCCTTGGAAAACATTATTTCAGAAGCAAACCTGGAAGAGTCTAAAAAATAAATTAAAATCACTTTGTCCAATGAGATGGGTGGAGAGACATTTTAATTGCTTCTAAAGAGCTTCTTCGTCCTGCAGTAGAATTGCTGGATGAATTAGAATCAGACAGAGATGGAGAAACATCAAGCAAAGCTATAACTTTTGTAAGTACTTTGAAAAGAAGTGATTTCATTATAAGCATAAATACAGCAGTGAATTGTTTATCTTTGACTCTAAACCTAATCAAATTTCTATAATACCTTACATAATATCTGTAGACTGCAAGGAGTGGTTTTATACCCGTCGCCTCTCCAGCGTATCAATACATTCAATTTTCCAATAAAAATTCGTGTACAGCACCTTTTAGATAGTTTTGGATAAATTTATTTGCTTATGGTTCTATTTAATGCGTCAAATAACACAAATTTTAGAACAATTTACTAAATCTAATATGAATTTTCAATTTAATGATTCTTACAAAACTCGGATATCCTAATATAATGAACATGATCTTTCAAAGGCTGTTTACTTTGTTTAAATTCTTAACAATGTTTATCAAATTTTATATTAATTTTATTAACAAGTGCTGCCTCTTGTTGCCATTTCCAAAACAATACGATCAAAGTTGTATGCAACCGCGGATCGCTATCTTCCACAATTTTTAAATTGGATTTTAAATTTGTATTGATGTAAATACTAATTTATGCTTCATTAAAATTAGTTAACAATTTTAAATATTAATTTGTGAACTTATTTTGAACATGTTATATTTACACAAAATGTTTTAATATGTTTGCAATTTATTTTTAACCCTTTCCGGCGGAGTAGTTTCATTCTTAAATATATGTATTTCTGTTACGAGATTTATGTTTATATACGAATAATGTTTACTAATTCACTGTATCTTACACTAATTTAATAACGAATCATAAAACTTTATTTCCAAATAAACTTGCCTTGTAACGCCCTTTCGGGTTGGACGCCAAAATTAAAAGTCCACTATGTGGATTTAGTTAATATACCTTGACTAGCTACAGTGCGATGTGGGAATGGGTTCTGTTTTTAGACTCTTATAACTTTTAAATAATTAGGTGCGAGCAAATTTTATACAAATATTTAAACAAAATAATAGTGTGGTTGACAACAAAAATACAATTCTGGAAAGAAACGGAAATTAAATTAATATTATAACAAAATAAAACTAAATGTATAATGTTAGGGCGTGAAGATAAATTAAGGTTCTTTTTCTTGGTGCTTGCTTTCACTTGGCCCCTTGTAGGTAGGTGACCAACTGGGTCGCCGGGTACGGATGGTGGTCGCGTCGAGAACACCCGTGCTGCTAGGGAGTTTTGGTTTCCTGTGGACGCGGTTCTGTAATTTGACGTCAGTTACAGGTTTTGAAAGTATAAACAGATCATCTGGATAATTACTATTAACAGGTAAGTTGAAGTTTATAATGATTATTTTACCTAATAAATTTGGTTTAAAATTGCAGTTTGTATACTACAGTTCCTTTTGTTTGTAAGGGGGAACAGTTAATTAAGATTTGATTAATTATGAGAATACCTGGATTTTAGTATAAATCAATCAAAAAAAGGGAAGTTTGAATTGTGACAAGTTTAAGGTTAATGTCACGTTAACTAGGGACCTTGAACTACTTAGAGTATTTGATTTATATACACAGAGAAAATGTTCTAAATAATTAGATTTATGCTTATTCCAAAATTAACTAAATATGTAGATAGGGTTGAAAATAATTAATTGAAGGCGAAATCATGCATTCCTTTTATTTTCATTTAATGGAATTCATGCGTATTTGAAATCTTGCACCAGGTGAGGTGTCGATATCACGGAAGGTCAATAAAACTTTTATGGTTTGCATGAACGTTATTCAATCTTCTTTAAAACATTCATTAATTGTGGAATGGTTTTACATGGTTTCTTATGTGCAATTTTACTCCAACGTTTTAAATAAATTAAAACTGGGAATTAATCCTGTACAATTTTTAATATTGTCAGTATTGGTATTACGAAATCTACCTGTTTTAATTATTCACTTTCGTGAAAGTAAATTGAACGTTTTCGTTAGGTCTGGATGTGTTTGTTTTAGATAATATTTAAACAAGGAGATTCTGGGGATATTTACATATACAGGGGGTTTGATTGTGAGTTCACTCGCGGCCAAGGTAATCTCTAGCCGAGCTTAGTGAGCTCTTAGCGATCCTAATTATTCAGAGTTAATACGGACACTCTAAATAAGCAGAACTTTACGGGCAATACAGCGGATTTAGGTTTGGAATTTGCTAATGGTCAGGTTAGGTAACCTCGGCTGAACCAGCGAATTCTTAGTGGTTCTATTTATTTAAAGTTAATTCGGACACTTTAAATAAGTAGAATTTTACGGGCAATACAGCGGGTTTAGGATTGGAATCTGCTAATTGCCAGGTTAGGTAACCTCAACTGAACCAGCGAATTCTTAGTGGTTCTATTTATTTAAAGGTAATTCGGACACTTTAAATAAGTAGAATTTTACGGGCAATACAGCGGGTTTAGGGTTGGAATCTGCTAATGGCCAGGTTAGTTAACCTCAGCTGAACCAGCGAATTCTTAGCGGTTCTATTTATTTAAAGTTAATTCGAACACTTTAAATAAGTAGAATTTTAAGGGTGGAGTAATAATAAGATGTTCCAAAAGCACTAGCGTTAGTTTTGATCCTCCAGACTAGCTTCAAGCATCGTTAAATGACAAGAGATCGATATCGAGTCATCCACTACCGATAATCAGCGGATAGACAACTCGATATAGGAGCTAGTCCCTCTTTAGCGTCAAATTACTTGTTTCGGGATTGTTTATGTCACAGGAATTCTTTAAAGTCGGATTTCGAAATAGTACAACACGTTATAACAATAAGGTAAATTGCACGAAAGAGCTGGTCAGGTTTGATATTCTCGAACAGAGAAATTTTCTAAGTACAGGCATAGTAATAAATTACTATTAAAAGCGGGTTGCAGAGAAATTCTGCTCGATATTCCCGAATTATAAAGGAAAAGGCAACGTATTTCATTCCCTCCCCCAAGGGGGAGGGCGGGCTGCTCGAGCTTCCCGAGCTCCTTTAGCCACAATCATGGATTCTCAGCATACATACATACATTACGTATATATGCATGGTGGGATTAAGGATAGGTGTGGTCAGGATAGGATCGGAAGGAACGGTGTTAGGGTTCTGAGGGGGAAAATACTACCCCAGCATTCGCCTAAGTAGCCGCACATGGTGTGCATATACGCAGTGACCATGCCGCTACATGTGTAGGAGGAAAACCCCCTGAAAAAACCTCATACAAGGTAGACGGTAACGGGAATCGAACCCATTACCTCCCGAATGCTAAGCAGGTCGTGTCACCACTACACTACCACTACCCGAATTATATCAAAAATTTCGCTTTTATAATTCGCGAAGAAGTGGGGTTTGGCAAATTCATGGGCGATAGATTTGCACATATTGAAAAAGGGGGGAAATGATGCGCACGCAAAAGTGCTGTTTGCTATGATATCGGATTTAAATAAATTGAATAAATTATTAAAATACTTATCTTTTTTGGGATTTTTTAATGGTGTACTTTAAATTATACAATCTAAACGTTTCGATAACACTTACAGTTATCTTCGTCAGTAGTAACGTTTGTTAAAAATTGTTAAAGATAGTAAACAATTTTGTCAAATTTGAAAATTAAAACATAAACATAAGCCTGCTATTAATATAACAGTTTGGGAAACATAAAGCCAACTATAAAATTTTTTAGTAAAGAATAACTAAGTCATAAAATTAAATATTATTAAACTGCCTCAAATTTTATGACCTAGTTATTCTTTACTAAAAAATATTATAGTTGGCTTTATGTTTCCCAAACTGTTATACTAATAGCAGGCTTATGTTTATGTTTTAATTTTTCAAATTTGACAAAATTGTTTACTACATCTTTAACAAACATTACTACTGACGAAGATAACTGTAAGTGTTATCGAAACGTTTAGATTGTATAATTTAAAGTACACCATTAAAAAATTCCAAGAAAGATAAGTATTTTATTATGAGTGTTAATGGTGAAAGTTTACATTTTCATCAATAAATTATTATTTACGGCATTATCTCAATAATTTTTAAAATAATAATAATATATTTCTAACTCCTTTTCTGGGTCATTACAACCTAATACTTAATAAAAATAAAATAACGCTCAATTCAAGATAACAAAAACAAAAATAAATGTGACCAAACAATTTTTTCACTTCAGGTTGCAACACGAGAGTTTTGCTACCACGGAAACTAACAACACCAAATAATCAAGTAAGTGTCTTTAGATAACATAATATCTTCGGCAGCATTCCGTCATATTTGATGCAAATATTAAAAAATTTGAAACTTTTGCCATATACTCTAGGAAAACTAAATAATGCAAGATTTTGGATGGACAAAAAGAATTAATCATTTATTTATCAAATTCATGCAAAAAAAAAACTGGAAAATTATAGAGACAAACTCGAGAAAGAGCGAAAGTAAAAAGAACTGAAAAACTTGACAAAAAAGGCGAAACAATCGAATACTCAGCCCAAGACTCGAGACAAACGAACAGCCAAAAGACAGTTCGAATACTAGCAGCTAGGAGCTCAGGCTCTGGTGCTATTTAGAAACTACTGAAGACAAGATTAAAGATCTTCTGAAAAATAAAATGAAAAAGAATTGATACATTACTGGTGAAATAAAATAGAGGTCTTTGAAAAAGAAGCAGAAGATAATTTAGAGAATTAAAACAGTGAAGAGACTGATTAGAAAATATCCGAGAAAAGGTTGATGAAAACATTGAGGAATTATAAATAGACATTGATAAGAATTTGTAAGCCACTTTGCTTAAAGTAATTTAACTTCATTTGTTTTAATTTTCCACCAACTAGCTCAATCGTGTCTATTCTAACAAGACGGGGTGGTTCATAAATACGGGGCATTTAGGCTTAACACTGTTAACCTTGAATAAGTAGAGTAAAATGGTTTAAACGTATATTATCCTATTTCGTACACTGCTAAATATTTCACTCTTAAACTAATGATAACTATATGAACTAAACGCCAAATAAAAAATAAAAAAAGGATAAAATATGTACATTTCTTTCCTTGGGCCGCCCGCTCTGGATGAACGCCCTTCCACGGCAGGTGGTCGGCTCACTGGATCCTGAGACGTTTCTGTGGAAATAGAAGTTATCGCTGTTCAATTGAAAGCAATTTATACAAAAATCCGGACAAAAATGACTTTTGTAGTTTATTTAGAAAAATTGTAAAGTCGGTCTTGATTAAAGGAACAGGAGCTATAGGCGCTGTTCTGTAATGTTACCGGTATTACGTAAGGGAGTATAAGTCAACGTCCGCATTGGCGTTTGCGAGAAGGTCAGTTCCTCAAAAAAATCAATAAGTTAAAGTAACATTGGTGCGCATGACTATTCTCATATATGGTTTTTCAGACAGAATGAATGTGTATTACGAGGAATTCTTTACAAGGAACTGGTTGTTATTTATACGTTTCTGAATGCAAATTGTTCGTGCGCGATTGATTATTTATTCTAATGAATTAACAATCCTCTAAATGATCAGGATTGCATCAGGATTAATTAATTACGAACGTATTTACATAAAGTGTATTTTAGTCCGCCGAAAAGACATGTTTAAACACGTACAAATTTCCTATGAACGAAATTTGCTCTAATTATTAAATACAGGGAATACTGAGTTTATTACGGACTTATTCACTTCTGATCTAGTAAAAGTCGTTCTTATACGCGTGGTAAATCGTACATTATTTACACAATTTTGCACGTTATTATAAACGATGTTCATTTCGCATCTAATTTAAATACAAAAAGACCTATTTTTAATTGTTAAAAACGAATTAAACTGAGGTGGTTGGTTTACGCGATGTTTTAGTACGGCGTAATCGAAATTGAACAATTATGCGAATTTATTATAAGTTTTGTGATGAACTAATAAGTTTAAAAGTAAAAATTATTATTAATTTTATTAAATACATAAATAAAAAGTTTACCTCTAGTAGGATTTGAACCTACGACCCGTACTGTGCTAGAGTACTACGCTAACCAACTACGCTATCGGATTCAAGCCCCAATCGATGCAAATTTTGTCTTTATGTATGTAGAACTGATGTAAATTCTAAATATAATGAGATTAGAATTAAATTACTTATTTTAATAGAATGTGAGCCTACAATATCGCAAGAATTCACACACACCAAAGCAACTTGACTAATATTACCATATTATAATTATGCGCATTGTTTTGGACGGAAATAATGTTTCTTACGTACACGATTAAAAAAAAAGGATTAATTTTATACCTTTAAATAGAATTGCGGGAGATCGTTAGGAACTATGCGGTGTTCAATCCGTTTGGAGCGTTTTTGACTTCAATTGATGCAATTTAACAGAAGCTTCCCGGTTAGGATGCAGGAGTAGCTTCTAGCATTAACGTTAGCGGTTGCGAGTACCTCTTGGTTTCTTGGTATTTCTTTTTGTCAGGTGTGTTAGTATAATGTTGTGTGCTGACTGTTTAAATGAAGAGACGTCTAACGACTAACCCGTGCTATGCTGTTTAGACGCGTCTTCCAGGGGGTGGTAGAATTAGAGCGATTACCCTTCTTGCCAGCGGAGTAAATGGAACATGACTGCAGGGCTTTACAGCCCATCGTGATAACTTCGGAGGTGCATATGTTTGTAAAAGATGACGTCAGGCTTTATTGCCCGCCGTGACAACTTCTGATTTGTGTACTGGAAATATGAGATAAATTCTTGGATCTACAACCCATCGTCTATCTGGGTACCTGGTGTAATGTTTATGTAATCAACTCACGTACTTTCAACCTCCGAATACGTCGACCAGGTTGCCTGGTTCTCAGGCAGCGGCGAGTTTCACGACGGTTCAGGATGAACGTAAGTGGCAATCGTACACGACGAAACTAAGAACGGTAGGTGCGCACGGTCTGGATATTCTTTCTTCTCTGGGTTATCGCAATAAGCGATCAGGTTTCTGGTCAGAATTCAGGATTCTCTTAAATAACGCGATTAAGAGCAGCAGGCGCGCGGCCAAGATATTCTTTATTCGATAGCATCGACGGAAAGGATCGACGCGCAGGTAGCGATGGCGGAACGGATCTACAAGCAAGTGGTCGGTGCAACAGCCAAATCCACAAGCAGGAGGTAAAATATGGACCGGATTGCGGACGAGTAGCAAGGGGTCGCGGTAAAAGCCCGACGCACAAGCATCTGGTTGACACTTCTGGTCGCGGCAACGGCACGACGCACAAACATTTTTTACGGTAGGGCGTCTTGTGGTTTTATAGAGGATCCGTGGTAGGCAGGGACGGCTTCTGTACTGGAATGCTAATCTCGCGATTGGTTGATATACTGGCGTGATCTCTGACGTAAAAACATTTGATGCTTTTTAAAATCTACGTCGGAGGGGATAAAGAATTATTTGTTGTGCAATCTTGTCTAATTTTATGCAATTTGATTACTGCGGGACAATTAACAAATAATTCATTAGAAAAATTCAACATTGAATATCAGTGTGGAGCATCGTAGTGGACGAGCTACTTGATTTATATAGGACAACTAACCGGAGCCCTTAGCTACAGACAGAAGACAGCGCATTTTCGGATATCGACAGAGCTGAAAGATTTCAGAATACTTAGGTGACCTGCGTGATATGCTACAGGGACTCAACAATACAGACTGGATGTGAGACCAACCATGGAGAACACAATAAGCCTGAATGGCTGCAGTGTCTTCGGAATAATTAGAGTAGCCGAGCTCTGGCAGGAAGAGCGGAAAAAGGTTATATTCCGTCGATTACAACTTTATTCAGAACCATGAGCCTGACCAATTCGAATATTAAAGGAGACTTGAGAATGGAAGAACGAATATCTAGAAAAGCGTCATCTTCCTTTGCGATTTTTTGTTAGTAAATCCCAAACTGCTATAGTAAAAAAAATAGAATATGCTCTTGAACCTACATGGTGGGTTTTGTATTATCTTTGAAAGAAAATGGTTTTCCAGAATAAAATGAGTTTATTGTGAACAATTTAAAATATACAACCTATGATTTTTGCGATGGCAACATAGAATTTCTTGCGAAAAGCGTTTATGTTTTCATGGCCCAGCCTTTAGTGGACAAAATTACTGCTTTTACGCTAGCAATTTTTGGGACACCAAATACGTTTTCCAGTGTAGATGTGCTCAATAGATGGAGTTACATATCACAACTAAGGCAGCAAAGGTGGAGATCATTGTAGAAGGCATAGCTATGGATGGGGATTTTATGATCCTTAACTTGTAGTAAGTTTATAGAACTGTCACATTTTTGATCAATTGTAATTTTTTTTTATTTTGATGTTTTTTTTCTATTCAGAAACTAGCAGTATTTCAAGACAATAGTATATTATTTTATAAGGACGATTGTATTAAATTTGCCACAATTGAAATTGTTTAATTTCTACTACATAAACGAAAAGTCAAAAGTGACATTTTAAATAGAAATGTCCAAATTTTTTGTTCTTATTGTTGTGAAATATAGTATACCTATATAATTTTACGTTGGTAAGTAAAAGACGTCGGTAAGTACAATACTTATTGACGAGATGGGCCTCGCAACCAGTAAACGTATCCTACTACCTTGGAAACAGATATGATAAATAAACGAAAAAGCTCAACCGTACAAAAATAGTATATTATTTTATAAGGAGCTAAAGTGACACTTTTTGTGGCGAATCTGTAGGTTTGATGGATGAACGTAGTGAGTCCGGCAAATACAGATGAGCCACAAAAAGTCACTTTGCTCCGCATAAAATATACTATTTTTTCCTCAGACGTTTTTTACACTTAAATGTGAAATAGGGAAGAATAATTAGGTTGTGAAAATGAGGAATAGTTAGATTTACTTAGCGTGCTCTGGCAAGCAGCAGTAGACGTTGCTAGGTTTCGTTGAAAACAATGCATTAAACAAGTTGAAAATTGTGAAGATTCTCCGTGTTATTGTAAGTATTTTATTAAACTTTTTGTTCCTATTTGTGTAAATTAAAATATTACATCGTGAGGAGTATGATGGATTTGGAGAACTACAGGCCGTCAGAAATTACTGAAGTGGCTAATACAGCAATAAGTGATCTATTACCTACAAGATCGAGCAAAATCTATGAACGCGCTTTTCAGCAATTTATAAAATGGTGCGATGAAAAAAATGTTAAAAGCTACTCTGAAACCGTAATGTTAGCTTATTTTGCCGAATTAGCAACAAAAATGAAAATGAAAAGCTCGACAATGTGGTCCCAATATTCGATGATAAAATCATTATTGAGCATTCGACATGGCGTAGATATAAGCAAATACTTGAAACTTCGTGCATATCTAAAGAAGCAGAATGAAGGATACACCCCAAAGCAGACCAAAGTATTTACAAAAGTCCAATTTAACAAATTTGTATCGGAAGCGTCGGACGAAAAATACTTGGCAATGACGGTAAGTTTTAGAAACAGAATGAAAACAAGTGTTTATATTTCGTATTTTTTTAGGTAGATTTGATTATTGGTATCACAGGGGCATGTCGTTGCGATGAATTGGTGAAGATGAAGGTAGACGACATTGAGAACCTGAAAACTCTGCTACATATTAAAATTCCAGATAGCAAAACAAAAAAATTAAATCATTTACAGTTGTAGGGAATCTTTCCTAAATTGATATAACAAATACGTTGCTTTGCGCCCACGAGATATGAATGATCGCCGATTTTTTTTGAAATATGGAAATGGAAAATGCTCAAGAGCGGTAATGGGAATCCATAAAATAAGTAGTGTTCCTAGGGAGGTAGCTTTTTTCTTAAAATTAGCGAACTATACAGAATACGCAGGGCATTGTCTAAGAAGAACCTCAGCTACACTGTTGGTAGAGGGCGGCGCAGATTTAATGTGTTTGAAGCACCATGGTGGCTGGAAATCCAGCACTGTAACTGAGCGTTATATTGAAGACTCTCTAGCAACAAAAAAAGGGGGCAGCCTTGAAAATTTTTGCACCTAGTGCAAGCGCTACGAGTATAGAAGTTCATGTAGGAGAGCAAGATTTAAAGACCATTTCCTTAGAACGCAGCGAGACCTCCACTGTTACCTCTGGCGGATTTTATTTTGGAGAAAGTGTTAGTTTTAATCATTGTACCTTTAATCTTTATAACTCTAAACAATAAATTTGTTTTCGTTGTTTTCCAAATTGCGTGTTTTGAGTTGTTAACTTACACTACTTTTGCATCCGCTGCGTGGGGATGCAAAAGACTTTCGCAGCTGCCGGTGAAAATGTCAAACTTTAACGTTGTCAGGTGAAGTTTAAAATGTCATCTTTTATTGACGTCTGAAGAAAAAAATACATATTGCGACAAAAATGAAAACAAGGTTTTTTGCCCATTGGGTATTATTATTTCTCTTTTTAATAATTGTGGTCCGGAGCAGGCTAAGTTTGGCCTGCCATACTAACGCACTCAGGAACACTTAGAAGGATGGATATGGGGATATTGAGTTGCCAAGAGTTGTCACCGTGTGTGTAAATTTTAAGGATCATACGGTAGATAGTTTGATTTGTTCTATTTTTTTTAAATTTCGAATTTAAAAGATTTAAAATTTTTGCAAGCTTTTATTTGATCATCTTTTTTTGGGTTTGGAGATATTTTTAAATGGAATTTTTATTGGTAAAATTGCGTATCACTCACAGGTGATACTTGCGTTACAATTAGAGTAGTGTTAGAAGAGTTTTTTTAAATAGTTATTTTAAGATTTAGGAATGTTGTTAGTTGAAAGAAAGAAATTACTTTTTTTAAGAATTAAAAAATTGGCGTTTGTATTTAAAATAGATTTCTTCGATGAAACCCCAGTTAGTTGAATTTATCATTGCACAAAATTTTCCAAGGTTTGAAATTAAAAAGTATTTTGTTCCTGATAACGTCCACGTGTAATGTCGTTGGATGTGGTGCCATAGATATTTATGAATGTAGTATGCAATATCACTTTTGCTAAGTTTTGTCATTGTAGAATGGAAAGAATTTATTTGAGCTACGACAAGTACTAAAGAAAAATAATTAAGCGAAATCATTTTGTGTCGGTTGCTTGGAAGCTGAATTTGTAGTTTGCATCATGAGGTAATTTCTGTCTCTCGATTATTTTCGTACGTGAGGATCGTTTTTACCGCGCGTAAAATTCAAGCGATTCTTTTTTATGATAGGCTAATTTAGATTTATGTAATTAGGAAAAGGGTCAGATTTGAAAATGGCGAGATCTGAACGATGCTTAAGTCAGTCTAGCCACGATGTAAGGCGATGGCTCACGCGTTCGTTTGCGCTGATTGCAATATATGCGAAAGGGTTAGTTAGGAGGTTGAAATAAGTTATTCCATGCCGGTCGTGTATCAAACTACCGTGGAGTAATTAACCTCCGTTTCCATTAAATGGGATAATATATAAGTTCACCACATCCCCGAGTTATTTTCTGTTGTGTATCGTTTGTCTACAATGACAAGTTTTGGACATAGGAGGGGTGTTCTTGTTTTCTTAAGTGCTTTGCCTCTATTCTGTGAACCTGCCGCCACGCATATTGTACTGGGGATTAATTTAACGAGTTCCAGTTGAAGAGGTAGTTCTACGTATGTCGCGCAATTCAAACAAATGAAATACAGAATTGCTGTATATACTGCCGCTTTAAGTGCAGAGTAAATTAATTAACGCTAAGGAACGCTTTGTAAATAAGGCACTGCTCGCAAATATGGTTAAATATTTGTGCATTAACGATAAATCAGATTGAAAAAAATTAGCCATTTGTGTGCTTTTGGTTGAAGTAACTGTCGTAAATTTGGTTCGAGTAAATGTGAATCGGAAGTTGTAGTGAAATATTATTTGGAGAGAGTTACCGTAGAAATTCAACTATCGAAGTCAGTACCAGGTGGAATCGTTGCACGACCTATTATATTGTAGTCCAGAGGAAGAAGAACATTCTGTTGTTGTTGGTGCTACCTAAGGTAAACTTTTATTTTTCTTTTTTTTCTTGGTGACAATAAGGTGTTTTTTTGTGTTTATGTGGAGGATGCATTTGCTTGCTTTCGTGTAAATTATTGTAGCAAAGCCCTTCGGGCAATTGAGAAACAAGCGTGTTCATTCACACGATCTATTTGTTAATTTTCTTATCTGTGTAATGTTGTGATTCAAAGTTTATTTCATGCAATTGTATCAAAATGTATGTTACCGATATCTTTATTATTTCCGTTATATTGATTAAAAGGTAGTTATTAATAAAATGGCCTTGCAAGCGCTGACCGAATTCGATCATTATTTTCAGATTTCTTGTTTTGAATTGCGAAATTTAGTGTTTTTTAATGTAACTGTACTAAAGTTTAATATGTAAATGCATTCTTAATGTTTCGTTAAGAGATTGGAATTTATTGTGATATTTTTGAAGATTTGTAGTAGATTGAATTTTTTTTTTAAAGTATCGAGATAAATAATTTTACAGCGACATACTTCCATTTTTCGTTCATTCAGTTTGTAATCAAATTTTATTGAAGTTATACAATTTTTTTTAAGTAATCTTTTGAAGTAACAGTACGCTTTAACGTAATGATTAATGAGAATTTCTCGAACTGAGCGGTTGTTTTTTTATTTTGGTAATAAGACACTTTAAAAGAAGTTTTAGATTATAAAGTAACGTAATTGCGAAGGAAGTTGGTCGTTGACCGAACAACTGTTTGTTTTTTGCATATGAGGGTTTTGCGAGAAGTCGCAAATATTTTTGGATTGACTTGTTATAGGAATCAACATACTGATTGTAGATATCCTCATTGGCCTGATTGCCGAAAGGTAAGCAGTTTGTTATTTGTTTGAAAATGAGGTATTAAATCCCGATAGCGACGTTTCGTAAATTTTAGGATTGTATACATTTTCTATCGCGTTTAGTTTTGTTTTAGTGACGTATTTTTCTGTTTCAAATTGAAAAATTAATTATCATATTTTCATTTATTATTGGTTATTTGACATAATAATTTTTGCGTTGAGGTTTGGCGAAATTTTAGGGAGTTTTGTTTTCGCAATTTTTCGACTTTTATCTGAAGATTACAATTTTATTGGTATTTTGGTGAACTTCGCGTAACGATTTTTTGGAATAGGATTCTTAGAAGTAGAGTAGTTTATTTTTTTTTGAGTGAACGTTTTGGTTTCCTGTTAGGACGTTTTTTGGATAAATGTTTTTAACAGGTGGCGCTTTTTTGACAATCTTTACCCGATTTTGACGTTTTTGGGGTTTTGTCGGGAGCCCTTGTACAACATTAAGTAAGAACCCCGCCCACAACACTGAGCTATGCCGTGGCACAAATTGCCTTTACGGGATGGATGCTCTAGTGAGTATGTAGCCTGTAACAGAGTTGACTATGAACGCTTGCCTTAAATTTTTTCATATCATAAGGGAGAGCTAAATGAGAACTAGAGATATAATTACAGAGTTTAGAAGCCGTGTAGAAGAATGAGGATTGCGCCCATTTGGTACGACAAGTGGAAATTGTATTGCATACTGAAGATGTGCATGGGCGAACGGAGTATTCCTAGCAAAGGTGGTGCGAGATGGTAGCAAAAAATGTAATTCCGTAGCGCAATAGCCATTGTAATACTGTTAATATTTGTATTAGAACTGAAACGATTCTTCTATGCTTAAGGGACTGTATGTCAGAAGTTAAGGACGGGTCATTTATAAACCTAATTTTTGTTTAATACGATCAACAATATCGAGAGCGTATTGGGAGCACCACTCCAGAGGTGAGAATTATATTTTAGATGAGGTCGAATTTGGGCTTTATACATCAAAAAGAGCTGTCAGGAGGTAAAATACTGCTTAGATCAGTACAAAAAGCCTATTTTAAGAGAAGCAGTTTTAGTAGCTGGCAAAAGATGGTCAACCCTGATAGATTTGAAGATGCAGTCATTCCTAACATAGTAATAGAGTCCGAAAACTTAAGATCTGATCCATTCATGCTTACAACAGGAAATGATCGATCTTTTTTGTGGACACAAGGTAACACTATGTTTTATTAAAATTAACTAGGTTATTACTTCCCCATTCAAGGATACGTTGAAAGTATTTGTTGATTGAAATTGCCGTTTCAGCTTTACGGTCTTAATTTGAGATAGAAGTTAGATTACTATTATGAGTAGAATAAGATAAACTACAATGAAGAGTGCTGTCGTCAGCAAAGCTATGGAACGAGTAAGTCGTTGAAGAAATAAGATCATTTATGTATAGCAGAAAAAGTGTAGGCGTGGCACTCCCGCATTAATGCCAACTTCTTTTGAAGAGAAGCCATTAAGTACGGCATATACTCATCTCTTGTCAAGGAAACTAGAAACCCAGTTGATGAACGTATCATTTGACTCAAACGAGGCGAGTTTGGCAAGTAAACACTTATGCTAAACTTGGTGAAATGCTTTTGAGATATCTAAAAGCGACTACAACTGTTTCACCGGATTGTTTTAATGTATAGTTCAGAAGAATTAGAGACAGTAAAAGTTATTTCTATTAGAGAGTGGTGAGATAGACCTAGTGGTGAAAGAACTGAACTTTTATAAACAAGTAGATTTAATGTAAGAAAGGGATCTAGAAGATGTGGAGTATGGTTAGGGTTAGCAGAGATTCTTGTGCGTTCAGAAATCATTTGCGTGAGATGATAGCAAATAGATGAATTAGAGGTATGAATATTGAAATCTCCCAAATTTGAGATATCGCATGATGGAAACTGAGACGGAAGGTAGTCAACTTTGAAACTAAGATAGTCAAAGAAGCCTTGAAAGTTACTGTCATTAGAAGAGTTATAAACGCACCAGTAGAATTTCACAAATTTAGGATCAGAATGTTTAAACTACGTCATGTCTAATTTTTTATTCTCCAAAAAAGAAATCCTCTTAAGCAAAGTTGTCCTTGAGTTAGATACACAGGCCACCTTTGTATCGATAGTTAGAGTGAAGTTCGTATTGGGGAAATTGCAAGTTGGGCGAACCGGAGCTTTCAGAGGAGGCTTATGTTTCAGATAGAATCAAAATGTCAGGTTGTGTTCAAGATGTTGGTGAACACCATGAGGATTAGACCTGATGCCGCGGATCTTGCAATGATGGGTCAGAAAGTGAGTACTTTCGTTGACCGGGGTTGCTTGGGTACTGCCCTCCTAGATATTCGAACGGGGCAGGATTTTACGTCCGGCATTTATTACCCTAAAAACCACAGCCAGATTTTTTTTAAATTTTGGACCTTTAACGGATAGGAAGACTGTGAGGGGGAGAGGAAGAATAGGATGAAAATAGATTAAGGATAAGGAAAGGGTAACCGGCAGCCCTTACCGAGCTCAGAAAATCGGAACCCAATATTAAGGAGCCCATGTTAAGGGTGGTGATATTTCCCAGGCTGGCATGGGATACACATGCCTCTCACTTTAACTGAAATGATGTCAACTGAAGCAGGGTAGGCTTACTACAGCACTACTGTGGAGAAGCATCCGTTTCTCCACGACGTTTTAACGCTAGGGACCAGGCTTCCAGCTGGCCAGGCTCAGGCTTCCCCTCACGCAATCCTTTCAGCACTTAAAACTGCCAAACAACCGTGAGATTGGAGGATTTTTTATAGAGATTACCTTCCTCGCAGTCCAGACGATTAAGTTAAGTCCAATAACCGCTACCTGTACGCCGTTCCCTAGCCTGGTTGCGGTATTAGGAGGCGGTAGCGGTCAGTCGTCGTCAACTAGGCCATTCCGAGTTCGCCACACCCGTGTACGCTTTTGACGGCGTATATCGGTCTGTTTTGTGTCAAATTAGGTATTAATTGTGTTTATGTTTCATTTCAGGTACAGATGAATTTCAGCGCAATTCAGAAATGTATTGAATTGGCTACATGAACCAAATTATGCGGCAACTAAACAATATTTGCATTTGGTTAGATATATTTTAAATGCGTTACTTAAAAAAGATATCGACATTAATAGGCATCTATACTACATCTGGTATTAATGATGCATGAGACGCTGGTGAAACTGGTTAAAAAAAAGCAATTTGAATTTGAAAGATCATTGCATTGCAGTCAATGCTTGTACGTGCATTGAGTTAAATGGCCACAGTTTAATTCTTACGTTGGAAAAATGTAAATTGGTAAATGCGCCTTTTTTACATTGGTTTTATTCAAGCCAACCGTGTGAATCGATTTTTCGCCATTCTAGGCCTATGACGCCAATATGATTGCCAATTGCAAATTATTCATTGAAGGATATTTTAAAACATCTAGGCAGAATTCAAATGTTAGCAGATATAAGTGTATTTTAACGTTATTTTTTTAAAGCTCTAAACTCAAGTCTAAACAATTTTTTTTTAGAAACTTTCACCTTTCCAAGGAAAAACAAAAAACTTGGACGGATAAAGTGTCAAGCAGATGTTTAAAACTTCATGACCGACAGAGGTTGATAGACATCTAGATGCTAACTTAAAAGAAATGAAATAACTTTAATTTCAATTTTTTTAGGATAACTATGCAACCTCTTTTTTATACGTTTATAACGAAAACAGGCTACATTGTAAAAACAAAAACAATAATCTGTCAGAATGACGTTTAAAACTTCATGTCAGACGGAGATTCATAGACATAAATACATGCTAACTTAAAAAAAAATTCCAAAGCCGCCCGCTTCTATAAAAATATCGATAATATACCTTCAGCATTTTTAATCATATTTATTTAATTTTTGCATTTATTTCGCTTTACATTAAAAAAATTTAGGTAAAATTAAATTTTCCTTAAAAAATAAGTTTACACTTTCTCTTATAAAATTGTTCGTTAATCAGATAATGAAAAAATTTGAATTAACACTTCATTACGAATTTTTTTTGCCGATGAAATATTTGATAAAAACTGAAAACTACTCTTAATAAACGAATAAACTCTGCCACTGGATTTCTCCCAAAATCAAATCAGCCCTAAACTAAATGAAAACAAGCTTAAATACAAGATTTTAAGCACGTAGGTATTTTCGTTTTGGAATTATTGTGGATACTATCATATATCCATACACACACGCGCGCGCACACGCGCACGCACACGCACACGCACACGCACACGCACACGCACACGCACACGCACACGCACACGCACACGCACACGCACACGCACACGCACACGCACACGCACACGCACACGCACACACACGTACACACACACACACGCACACGCACACTCACACGCACACGCACACTCACACGCACACGCCACACGCGCACACGCACACACACGCACACGCACACACGCACACACACACACACACACACACACACACACAACACAGACACACAGAAACACAGACACAGAGACACACAGCCACACGCACACATGGACACACGGACACACGGACACACGTACACACGGGCACACGGACACTCGAACACACGGACACACGGACACACGGACATACGGACACACGGACACACGGAAAATTTGTACTCGGAGATCACCAAAGCGGAGATTCCAAACACTAAGCTAATAAATAAATTTATTAAAATCTAAGGAAATAAAAATGTTAAGGTAATTAAAATTCAAGCAAAATGTAAACAGTAATACCTTAAAATGCTAAATAAAATGCAAATAAAAATAAAAGGGAAAAATCAAAATGCGAAATAAGAGATTAAATAGAACAAAATTCTACTCTAAGTGTACGAAGAAGTACGGAAAATGCGGTAATGTTGGTCAGGAAAGACCCCTCGCAACACCATAAAAGCTAATGACGCGCTACCACCCGCACACGCTCAAGTCGAGAATAAAGGACCCAAAACCTTAAATAAAGCAAAAAACTTTAAGCTGGTGGGGTTTGTGAAGCAAATCACCATCAGAAGAGCAAAATGAAAAAACCGGTAACAAAAATTGAAACTAAAATAAAAGAGAACAGGAACCAACCATGACCTGAAGGGACAGAGGGCGGGGAACCCGGGAACAGTTTTCAGGTGTAACGATAAAAAATCACGGCAAAATGCCACTCCACTCGAGAGTTAAACTCCTTCCAGACAACCCATAAAAATCGCGAGAATTGATGAGGCGGTGAGAGAGCGGTTCCATTACCCTTCCCCGGTGGTCTCAAACCAAGCCCCCTAGGTACATCAACACAAAACTACTACAGTCACGTTCGGTATGAGTCAAAATCGGCAAATCCAAGATACGACTATTTCCATGGCAAATTAGCTCAGGATGTTCCGTCGTGGAGAACAAGAGAGACCACTCTACCCTTCACGAGATTCAGGTTTCATGTTATTCCACAGTCGCCGTCCAAGACTAAACATACCCCTAACTAACACGCACGTTCCGCAAATAGGTCGAAATCTAGATGATGTAGCAAAGAAAACGATGATGCACTCTTACGAACACAACATAACCCCCCCCTAAAACTACCAAAATGTCATAATCAGGAAGTCACAATCAGGAAGTGAACTAATCGAGGTTGGCACAGGCGAACCGAAGTCCTCAAGCACCGTCAAGACACATCAGGAATCGTCAAAAGCTAGAATTTCGAAACAATTTCAGGGAAACCAGAATAACTAAATCAAATAAAAATAAAATGTATACAAGCATTGCTAGTTTTCTTACCCACGGTTAAGGGTTTGAAAATTTCACGTTAAATAATGATCAGAGGTAAACTCAAAATGGTTATCTTAAATTTTAATATTGCAACAATAGCAAATTGTAAATCCAATAAAGGAAGATAATCTGCCTGAGAACTAATGTCCCAATAATCGGCAAAACAATCACACGATGTGATCTAAATATCAACAATCGTGCTAAACAAATGTAGCAAAAATAAAATAAGTGGTTTGCAAAGCCACAAAAATATAAAATAAAGTAATGTGCGAAACAAGCACAAAAATTAAATTACTTTGAAAAATTATCAAAATAATTAAAATGTAAATAAGAAAAGCAGAATGTAAGAGTCTCAAAAATACTGGGAATAGAAAATAATTAAGAATGAATGGGGTTTTGAATCTTTAACATGAAAAACACCTAAGGGTTTATTATCGAAAGGGGTGGACAATCGGTACGTGGTTGGACCTAACACCTCAACAACTTTTGCTTCAATAAATTTTGGAGCTAACCTTTGACTATAGTTTCTAGTCGCATCAGATAAAGTAAAATTCTTTTTCCAAACTAAATCGCCAACGTTTAATTTTAATGGACGACGTTGCGAATTGTAAGATTTTGAATTTCTTTCGTAAGCTGCATGTAAATTTTGTTTAACATGTTTAAAAACGGGTGTAAGTTCATTTAAATCTTGAACTAATTGTTCACGGTTAGTAATAGATAAATCATCCTCTTTAAAATCCTTAAATAGACCATAAAAATCTCCAGAAATAGGAACTGTTCGAAGAAAAGCCAAAAAGGAAGGTGAAAATTTAGTAGATTCATGTACAGTGTTACGAATAGTATGGGCAATTTTATGAATTTCAGCATCCCATTCCTTGTGATTATCTTTAATATCAGACCTAATTGCAGTACCTACCATTTTATTAACTCTCTCAACAAAATTTACTTGGGGATGACAACTTGCATTAAACCAAATGGATTGAACTGTGTAAGCACCCATTAAATTTTTAAATTGTGCACTTTTAAATTGAGGACCGTTATCCTCCATACAAATTTGAGGAACACCGTAAACTAGAAATACATAATTTTCAATATACTAACAAATGCCTTTAGCAGTAGCACTGCGCATTGGGTGAATCAAAGTAAATTTGGTAAACCAATCACAAATAACTAATAAAACTGTATTACCACTCTTCGATCTTGAAAAAGGACCCACTAAATCAATAGAAATACATTTAAAATGATAAGAAACATTTTTCTCTTTACCCATAAAACCACCAACTGTGAAGACTTGCTTTGGTTACAAATACTGTAATTTCTAATGTATTTGGAAATGTCGGACTTCATTTTTGGCCAATAATACAATTCCTTGATTTTTGAAAAAGTTTTAAAACACTAAAATGTGCTGATGTAGATCATGAAATTTTTGCAAAATATCTTTCTTTAAAGATTTCGGAACAACTAATTTCCATTCCACTAAATTGGATTCGATGTTTAAATCATTTAAAATACATTTGTAAAATTTATTATCTTCAACTCTCCAATCAGGAAATAATTCAGGATTCTTAGAAACGTTAGTTAACATTTTCTTATACCAATCGTCTAAATCTACAGCAGAAAATTCTAAAGAATTAACTTCCAAAGGTGCTCTAGAAAGTGCATCAGAAACAACATTTAATTTACCTTTTCTATGAATGACTTCAAAATCAAATTGCTGAAGTTTAACACTCCATCGGGCTAATCGACCTGAAGGACCTTTTAAATTATTGAGCCAAATAAGTGAATGATGACCAGTAATAACTTTAAAATGGGTACCTTAATTCACGTTCTGTATTTTGCTCGGCTTTAGTTAAAGTACGAGAACCATAAGCAATAACAACCTCATCCTCTCCTTCACCTCGAGTTAAAACACATCCAACACAACAATTGGAAGCATCACATTGTAAATAAAATGTTTTAGAAAAATCTGGACTCGCTAAGATAGGAGCATCAATTAATAGAGATTTAATTTTCAAAAATGAATCGTTTGCTTCGTTATACCATAAAACTTTTTGAGATTTCTTTTTACCTTTCAATAAATTATTAATAGGAGCCAACATTGTGGAAAAATCATGAATGAAACGCCTATACCAAGAACACATTCCAATAAAACGCTTAACTTCTGTAAAAGTATGTGGTTGAGGAAATTTAGTAATAGCTTCCACCTTTGAAGGATCAGTATGAAGACCATTCTTATCGATAACAAAACCCAAATATGATAATTGAGGTTTACAAAATTCATATTTATCTAAATTAATGTTTAATTTGGCATCATTAAGCCTTTTAAAAACTTCTCTTGAAATAGCAATATGTTCCTTAAATGTACTTAAAAATATAATAATATCATCCAAATAAACAAAAACCGATTGGGATAAATCATGACCTAAAATTGAATCCATAAATCGTTGTAAAGTACTGGGTGCGTTGGTAAGTCCCATGGGCATAATGGTATACTCAAATAATCCTCTACGTGGAATAGAGGAAGCAGTCTTTTCATAACTTTCAGAGTCTAAAGGGATTTGCCAAAAAGCTTTCTTTAAATCAATCGAAGTTAAATATCGAGCATCTCTTAATTTATCCAAAATATCATTTAAAAATGGTAAAGGGTAAGCATCTTTCTTAGTAACGGAATTTAATTTCTTCGCATCAAAACAAACTCTAAATTCGCCTGACTTCTTTCGAACTAAAACCATTGGAGAATTCAAGGAGAAAAACTGGGTTTAATAATTCCTTGATCTAACATGTCATCATTTTTTTGTTTGCATGCTCCAACATAGCAGGAGATAATGGATAATAACGTTGTTTAATTGGTATTGCATCACCAGTATTAATTGAATGAAAAACTATATTGGTTTTACCTAATTTCGAATTTGATGTTTTAAGAAGGTCAATAACTTGATTTAATTCAAAAATTTGATCATTATTAAGATCATCAATAATCTTAATCATTGAAAAATTTGTCTCCGCAGAATTTGCAGCAAAAGAATTTTCACTAAAATCAGCTTTAATTTCAAATAATTGACAAAAATCTACTCCCAAAGTAATTGCAGTAGTAATAGGTTCAGAAACAATAACGGAAATTGTTTTAGTAATATCATTAACAGTCAAAGATAAATCAACACTTCCCAAAATGGATTGTAAGGAACCATCGGCAATAATCAATGATGAAACAGGTGAATTCCTATTTAATTTTAAATCATATTTATCAATTAAATACAATGCAGGCTTACCTAGAATTGTAACGGTAGCTCCACTATCTAATAAAGCAACAAAATTTTCATTAAAAATCTTCACATTAACAAAAGGTCTAATATCATTTTTTTTCAACAAATTTTTGGAGTTCCATAAAATTTATTAACTGTAATTAACCATTCTTTAAAAACACGCTTGTCAGCCTCTGAAAAATCATAAGGAATGTGTCGACTAACAGAACACTTCCTATTTACAAGTTTTTGAAAATTTACACTTTGGACAATCGGTAAAAGTAACATCGGAATAACCACATTTAAAGCAAAAGATTTTATCATCATCCTTGTCACAGGTGTGATAAGTATGTCCCAATTGTTTACACTTAAGACATGTTGTTGAAGATTTAGCTGTACTAATTTTGAATTATTAAAAGTTGAATTTGTATTTTTTGGCTTAGCACCAGTGAAATAGACTTAGGTTTAATATTTTGACTCGATGTAGAAGATTTGGATTTGTATTCAGATTGTCTTTGAGAATCTGAACTAGAATTAAATTTGAATTTAGAATTCTGAGCCTTCACTTGCTGCAATTTTTTATATAATTCAATCAGATGGAAAATATCAGTAACATTAACAAGAGCTAACTGGGTAGCGAACCAAGGTTGTATATTTTTCATAATAATTTTTAATTGTTCACATTCAGAAGGAGGAACGCCTAATTGTGAAAATAAATTAACGATTTCGGAAATAAAGAGGGTTGGAATTTCATCAAAAGTCTGTTTCCTGTGTTTAATTTCGTTTAACAATACTTCATCATGACCTTCGGGTAAAAAGTCGCTTTTTAATTTAATAAGTTCTTCCCAAGAATTTATTTGGGGCCTAACTGCTCTGAACCACGTTAACCCACATCCAGAAAATAGATCAATACCAGACAAAAGCATCTCCGGCTTTGAAATGTTACGAGCTACCATTAATTCCTCACATCTTTATATAAATGTAAAACCACCCTTTTCACTTCCATCAAACTTAATGTTCAGTTTATACACTGGAACAGAATTTTTAGAAATTTTAAATTTTGTATTAATTTGGAAAAGTCTTCAGCCGAAATACTAACTGAAGTATTAACATTGTCGTTATGTGACATAGAAACATTAGAACTGTCTAAATATGGTAACTCACTGTTCAATTCAATGTTTTCATTAATAGATTCGATTAATTCTATTGATTCATTACATAAGGTTAGCAATTGATCATGTAAATACAAAAATTCATTATCAAAAGTTGTATAATTCAAACGTTTCAAAATATGCAATAAACGAGTATGAAGCCTAAGGTATTCTCCTCTTGTAGGTTTATGTTTAAATAAATTAATTAAAGTTTGAATGTTATAAAGTTTATCTTTTAAATAATCCAATTCCCTAGTCAGGTTCATTTCAACTTTCTTATACGAATCAAATAAATTTGGATCAATCATTTCTAAATTTAATTTACGCCTTACTAATTTGCGTTTTTCATCAACAGTTAACCTTACCGCATCATTAACATTTATATAATTTAACTCTATTAGCAACTCATCACTACGTAGAACATTTACTAAATAATTCAAATTTGATATGGTAACGGATAATATATAAACACAAACAATAAAATTTCACTAATTATAAACACAATATTAATATCCAATAGTAATTATAAATTGTTACAATGCTTTTAAATGGTCAACTCTAACAATCGAAACTGAAACAAATAAGAGCAGAAATATCCAGCACAATTAAATAATGGTAATGAAAGAAAATCAAGTCCCTGCTATGGCGCCAAGTGTAAATAGGTGGTATATGGTGTCAGGTATAATGATTGTAATAAATGGTATAAAAAATGTAAATAAATGCTTTAAACGTTCTTTATACAAATCCATAAAATAACTAGAGACACATACCATTCATTAAAAAATAATGCCGTTGGCTCAGAAGGTAGATTAAAGCAGGCCGGTTCATGCTTTTGGATTTGTTTGATTACCACAAATTTCTGCTTAGTTATTTTCACTTAACATCAATATAGTAACTTCAATGCAACAATAATAAAAATTATCTCGGACGAGGGTACAATAAAAAATTCACCCAAATGTCAAAATAAAAAATGTACAAACTATGTTTATTAAGCATTTAAATTTGGAATTATACAAAATATATCTTAAAAATAGCCTTATACTAAGAAATCATTAGAGTGTAAATACAACGTGATCAATCTCAAGTGTACTATAGTGGTATGACAAAAATCCCTAGTTGTTAATATTGCTGTGCTTTGCAGTTGGCTGCTTTGGATTTTTAGTGTGGTTTTAGTCGTTTTAGTTTATGTTAGTTTATGTCATATTATACCTTCGTTTTTCATTTTGTATTTTCTTGAGTGTGATAACTAATGTGTACCTAAGGAGTAAAAAAAAAATTTGTAAAAGAGATTGTCATTCCATAAACATGTACTGTAAATTTTATTTAATTATAATGAAATTATAACATTTAAATACTTAAGATTCATTATTTTGTAATGACGTAATCCAATCATTAAATAATATTTTATTTCTTTTGTTGTATTTTATAGGGATGCAGTCTAATCAAATACAAAATAGTCATTATTTAAATTAAGATATTTTATAATATGTATAAGTTAATGACCTTCATACAGATTTGAAACTGATCGTAGTTTTTACTCGAACCATGCTCTAGAGTAGCTAGAGCAATACAGCTTCTTACCAACCTATTAGTGGTACCAACTTAAATATTTTGATCACGTGGCATACACTTGAGATTGATCACTCTGTACCTGTTATAAAAATTTATGTTCAACTTTTTGATAACCTCTGGTATCAAAATGGAATGCGGAAATGCAGACCAAAGATGATGTAATCATATCAAGGTTGTGCAATATATCGTATTTTCAATGTTTTACGTTGTCAAGTATACCAAAGTTGAAATTACTTCTTACAAATTTATATTCCTTGAAATTTGAATAATCTAAAATTTATTGCACTCTTGAAGGTTCAAATAAAAGGTGTGATCTAAATTTAGATCTAGCAAAGTATAAGTACAAGCGTACGTAAAAGTAGAATTAAACGTGTAATTATAATGTAATTAAAATAGAATTAAAAGTGCAATTAAAAGTACCAAAAGTGTAAAAGTATAAAAGTGCCTGCAAAGAGCAAATGTTTCAGATTTTAATATAATACGAGTTAAAAGTATCTTACCATTAAATCAATGGCACTTTTCACAAAATTTAGGTGGAAACCAAAGATGACTTCAAGCTCAAAACAGCGTACATCAAGTAATGCTAAAACGGACGCTCATTCCATCAGGTGATGTCGCGTTGCGCGAGAATATATGCAGAAATTTAATTCCACGATATGGAAGTATAAACCTTTAAGAAAATATGCAACTTACACCAAAGTGCAAATTAAGTTGCCTACCACAAACTATAAATCATTAATAACCAATAACCCTTTCTACTTATATTTTACAACTAAATGAACGAAGAACGCAAAAGATTCGTTACACCATCATACTCCTAACAATGTAATATTTTAATTTACACAAATAGGAACAAAAAGATTAATAAAACACTTAAAATAACACGGAGAATCTTCACAATTTTCAACTTGTTTAATGTATTGTTTTCAAGGAAACCTAGCAACGTCTACTGCTGCTTGTCAGAGCACGCTAAGTAAATGTAACTATTCCTCATTTTCACAACCTAATTATTTTTCCTTATTTCACATTTAAATGTAAAAAACGTCTGAAGAAAAAATAGTATATTTTATAAGGAGCAAAGTGACTTTTTGTGGCTCATCTGTATTTGCCGGACTCACTACGTTCGTCCGTCAAACCTACAGATTCGCTACAAAAAGTGTCACTTTAGCTCCTTATAAAATAATATACTATTTTTGTACGGTTGAGCTTTTTCGTTTATTTATCATATCTGTTTCCAAGGTAGTAGGATACGCTTACTGGTTGCGAGGCCCATCTCGTCAATAAGTATTGTACTTACCGACGTCTTTTACTTACCAACGTAAAATTATATAGGTATACTATATTTCACAACAATAAGAACAAAAAATTTGGACATTTCTATTTAAAACGTCACTTTTGACTTTTCGTTTATGTAGTAGAAATTAAACAATTTCAATTGCGGCAAATTTAATACAATCGTGCAAAAAACAGTATGAGCATCACGAACATTAAGGGTTGTACCGGTCTCCGGCCAAATTGGAGGCTTCGCTATCGTTCAGTCTCCAAACATGGCCATCGACCGGTAAACGTTCCTTACTGTTCATGATACTCAATGATATAATGATCGTATAGTTATAACTAGTAAATTAAGAGTTGATATGTTGAAATTGCTGCATGAAAGTCACTTAGGGATTACTAAAACTCAATTACGCGCTAAATAATTGCTATACTGGCCTGACCTAATAAATGAAATCGAACAAATGATTAGTAATTGTACAGTTTGTGAAAAATTTAGAGCTAACAATAAAAAAGCACCATTAATACCACATGAGCTACCTCAATTACCTTTTGAAAAAATAGGGACATCATGACATACAACAATACGGACTATCTAGTAGTCATTGATTATTATTATTCAAGATGGACTGATTTACTTAAATTAGAATACAAACATTCAAGTGAATTAATTTTAGAACTTTAGAACTTTAGAACTTTAGAACTTTAGAACTTTATTTTCAAATCACGGCATACCTAAAATTTTAATAGCAGATATGCCTTTTGCATCCCTACAACTTAAAACAATTGCCAACAACTGAAACTTTAGAATAATAAATAGTAGCCCACACTACCCCAAGTCTAACGGACTTGCTGAAAAGGCAGTCCACATAGCTAAACAAATTGTTAAAAAAGCTATAACTAGTAGAGTAGACCTTTGTTAGAATATAGATGTATAAATTTAACACCTTTAGGTACAGCACCCGCGGAATGCATAGGTTGCTTAGAACTAAGATACCTATAAGTAATGAAAAATTAAAACCCAGAATTTCTCCCGATATGTCAAAAATATTTTCACAAAATCAGCAAGAATATAAAACTCATTATGACAAAACTGCAGTAAGTCAGGATGTAATAATATTTAATAAGGATCAGAATGTATTAATAAGAAAAGGTAAGGAGTGTGACAGAGGTAAAATTGTAAAACCCTGTGACACGTCAAGGTCCTACATGGTGACTGATAGTAATGGTAGACTATTACAAAGAAATTCATATCATTTAAGAAATACTGCTAATGAATCTATAACTACTCCATAAGTAATTGAACAAGATACTACTAATGATTACCAAACAAATGCTAACAACCAGTTAGAGAATAAAAACAATAACGAAAACAAAATAGTTGATGAACATGTGAGATTTAGATGTGATATTAAACCGCCTGTAAAATATAGGGATTATATTACTTATTAGTTGTAAAAAGGGAGATGTTGTAAGGTATTTGTAAGTGTGGCAACGTGGGCCATTCAAGAAGCCAGGAAGCCGTCACTTGAACCACCCGCCTGGCTTCACACATAGTAGGCGTAATAATAAACTATTCAAAATTATAATAACCATCTTTAATATTAATAACACCTACCTTATAATAACATAAAACACTTTTCATGTACGGATTTCTAACCGAAGGTAGAAAACTCAAACGTTACTTCATCTGGCGGTTGAGTCTACCGCTACTTCAACCTGCGATTATACTCCAACCGCCACTTATAATACGAATTTAGATTCTCAACCGCAGATACAACGTCAACCTGTAATTAACTGTCGATAATAAGATCGGGCCTTAGTGAAATATCAGTTACATAATAGTATATTATGTTATTAGGAGTAAAAGTGATACTTTATGTGGCGAAGCTGAATGTTTATTTTGCCGAACGAAGTGAGGCAAATAATTCAGCTGAACTACATAGTCACTTTTACTCCGAATAACATATACTTTTTTATCCGCAAACGTAAAAATAATTGGTAAGGATCGAAAGGAAAGATCAAACATAATTAGCAGGTAAAAGAATAAGATTTTCAAGACGCTTTGCAAGTAAACGCTTTGCAAGTAATGAAACCATAACAACACACATTTTATAAGCACATTTGGTAAAAATAAAAATACATAGGCATAAAAGTACAACTTTTACTCCATGTCTGAAAAGTAAAACTTTTACCTTTGACATTGAGTCATAAAAGTGTCACTTTTGTGACGTTTGCGGATAAAACAAAATATCCCGAAAAACATGATCAAATTACGACTTATTACCAACATATTAAAACCCATTAATTACCTTTTTTGCGCGACTATGCTCTATCTGGTTGTTTACCTCGTCTGTTTCTACGACAGTAAGTTTTGTTCACTAGTTGCTAAGAATAAGTACGACGGTAAGCATTTTAGCGTTCTAGAACGGTAGGGGCATCTAGGGCAAAACGGGGTACTGGGGCATAACGGGGTATCGCCATTTTACGTGAATTCCATTCGAATTAACCCGCCAAATCTCAGACGCATTATTCCCACTACCAATACCCTTCACTGCAATAGACGCAGCACGAATCGGGCGAACGTTAGTTTGACTTTGTCCGGCATAGAGTTATAAACGCCGTACGTTGTAAAACTGGATCATATATTTCCTTAAGGTACGTACATTTTTTGAAAAGTTATTGATGTTTTGTTTATGCTATATCGTTATTGCCTTTATATAGTCTACCTTATCAATGCATTAGGATTTATTATGTTTTCCTATTGGTTTCAGATGGTACGAAAATACGCAAGAAAGACAACTCGTCAAAATTGGTCTAAAGAGTCAATGAAAGAAGCAGTACAGGCGATTATTGAGGGTACCATGGGTTATAAAAAAGCAGCGCAGCAATTTAAGGTGCCTCAAACCACATTAGAACGTTATGTTGCAAAAGCAAAAAGAGATGTGGGGTCAAACCTTAACATAGCGCTATTAGGAAGCGCCAGAAATGTGTTTACCGAAGCTCAAGAGTTAGAGATTGTGAAATATGTAAAAAACATGGAATCAAGATTATTCGGCTTTACAATGAGAGAGTTAAGAAAATTTGTTTATCAATTGGCGGTCGTAAACGGTGTTGCAAACAGGTTTAGTAAAGACACTCAGATGGCCGGTCCTGACTGGATGGAACATTTTCTTCGAAAACACCCTACCATAGCCCTAAGAAAACCAGAAGCCACATCAGGAGCTAGAGCAATGGGCTTCAATAAGGTTGCTGTGAATCAGTTCTTTGGTTTGCTTACAAGTATTATCGATAGTATCAACTAACTGCAGAGAAGATTTTCAATTGTGATGAGACAGGTATCACTGTAAATCCAAAGGGACATTCGAGGATATTAGCACTTAAAGGAAAACGCCAAGTAGGAGTTCTCACATCTGCAGAGAGGGCGGAAACTGTGACTGCTGAAGTTTGTTGCTCAGCTTCGGGAAGTTATGTTCCTCCTTGCCTTATTTTTCCCAGAAAAAGAAAACGCCCTGAATTTTAAATTGGTTTGCCACCTGGTTCTATGGTTGAAACAAGTGATTCTGGTTGGGCGACTGGAGATATTTTTTTCAGATGGTTTAAAAAATTTGGTCAATTTTCCGGGGCTTCAAAAGATAACGCCGTACTTTTAATTTGTGATGGCCATGCCAGTCATATAAAAAATCTTGACCTTATTAATTATGCCCGAGAAAATGGAGTGATTCTGCTTTGTTTACCACCGCATTGCTCGCACAAGTTGCAACCTCTGGACGTCAGCTTTATGAAACCTCTCAGCAACTACTACGAAAATGAAGTAAGAGTATGACTACGAAGTAATCCCGGAAAAGTCGTAACACTTTGGCAACTTTCGACTCTTTTTGATGCTGCCTATGTTAACGCAGCAACAATGAAAAATGCTATGAGTGCTTTCAAAACAACTGCAATTTAGCCACCGAATGAAAATGTTTTTTAAGAAAGTGACTTTTTACCAGCTTCTACGACAGATATCCCTTTAGGCGATGAAGGCAATGAACAGCAATCCTTAGGAGAAAATGCCCATCAGTCTCCAGAAATATCTGTGATCCATAAAAATAGAGTAGAGACAACTCCGCCTTCACGTGTGTCAATGAAAACCATCAACAATGATTCTTCGCCATTACCACAATGTTCGTGGATGCTTGATGCCCCTCCAACTCGTGAAAAAACACCGAAAAAGGTAGTTCTACAAGATTTGCCGCAAGATTTGCAGCCAATTCCTAAAGTAACTTCTGTTGCAAAACGTCCTCAGTTAAAACGAGGAAAAACAGCAATTTTAACATCCACTCCGTACAAAATGGAATTGGAAACATCTGTTCAAGAAAAAAATGAGAAAGCTAATAGTGTCAAAAGAAAAATAGGCAGTGTAGGGAAAAATACTACGAAAAAAGCAGTTCCTAAATTAACAAAAAAAGTAGTATTGAAAGACAAAAATAATGAAGATTCCTCAAGTGACGAAGACGATGCGATATGTCTTTATTGCAAAGAATTTTATAGTACTTCCACCGAAGGATGGATTTCATGTTGTCTTTGTCACGAATGGGCTCATAATTCCTGCGCCGGGATCGACAGCGACTAACTTTGTATATCATATATTATATGCCTAACTAAGAGTTTTTGTATTAATAAATTATTTTCGTTCACCTACACGTACCTCATATACTAAACCCATTTTATCCCAGATACAATTCCCATTTTGCCCCGTATACGGGGCAAAACGGGAAGAGGCCTGATTTTTAAAAAATATATAAAAAACTACGTCAAAATTTTAAGTTGGTTATTTAGTTGTTTAAAGTCTAAAGGTAATATATTTAGCTAGCTAAATTCAAAATGGCACAGTTAAGTTTTATAAAAAAATCGGGCCCTTAGTTAGGTACCCCGTTTTGCTCTAGATGCCCCTAAGTAAATTTATTCAATTTTAAATAATAACAATTTTTATAATTTAGCTATTAACATAAATATTGAAAGTACAATTATTACAATTTCTAATTATCACCGGAAGCTTATTTTGGAAAACAGGTGCCAATGAAAAAATTTCAGTATCATCTACTGGAACCTCGCGCGACTCTTGTGGATGAGTTTCCTTGTCGCTACAACTAATGTACCTTTTCCAATAACCTGATTAATACATTTCTCATTTCGATAATTTAAAAAGCAATGAAACGATTTTGCATTTTTTGGGCGTAGATTTTTATATTTGTAATATATGTCCAAATAGTTAACTTTATTATGTGCAATGTTAAAGACAACAAATCATCGCTGAATATTTGTCTTCGTTTGGAGTATTTTTACAATGATTAATCCATGACGTTCCTCAAAGTCTTCTATTTTTATATTATATAACTCTTCTCGTCTACATGCACCAGCTATTCCTAAAATCATTCTTACCTATAAAATTTACTACTAATTTACTAATGTATCTTTACTTTATGTCATCTACTACCTTGCGAAGCAGGACTTTTAGGCGCCGGCGTTTAGGCGCCGCCTTTTGACCGCCGGCGTTTGTCCGCTGGGACTTTTGGTAGCCGCCAATTTGGCGTTGGGCGTTTGGGCGCCGAGTTGAAATATTAAAAATACTCTACGATTTTTCCGTTATTTATCGTAAATATGTTTTTTGCCAGAAATTTTAATTATTTTTCAATAAAAAGACAAAAAAATCTTATTTGGAATCTTATTGCACTTACAAACAACTTTATGACAATTTTGTTGTTTAACAAGCAAAATCAGGTTACGGTCACACAATGAAAAGTGGAACTAACTACAATATAGTTTCCCTTTCACATTATTTCACTCTCACTCTTAATCCATTGCAAAGTTGTGAGAAATCTCTCTTAAATATTCCATTACTGTTCTGTTTAAGTAAATAAGTAGGAAATAGTTTACCTGCTTAATGATGCTAATTTACTGCATAATGTTCTAATAATCGTTATCTATTAACTTCGGGTAGTAAAATGGTTTATACTAATGACCTTTACAAGAAGAGATTATATGTAAATATTAAAAATAACATTATTAAAAGTTTCAAACCATTTAGTTTTCATGAAACATATTTACAAACGTCCGGCGGACAACAGTCGGCGCTCAAACGACCAGCGGTAAAAAATGTGGCGCCTAAACGGCGGCGTCCAACCTGCGGCACCCAAACGGCGGCGCCCAAACAGCAGCGCCGAAATGTCACGTACCGACTACCTTGTGTGCAAGAAATTTTTCAGATTCACTTCATTCTAGTTTTCAATGTTATCTTCACAAAAAAACTGTAATGGCAGCAGTTATTTACAAATTGTTATAGCAACGAAATACAAATTTTTGTAATGGTTACTTTTAACACATAAACAAAAAAGTGGTATATAACTAAATATATAAACTTTTTTGTTTATATATTTAATTTGACATTTGTCATCAAATATTTCAAAATTTAATTTTTTTTTAATTTTATGTAAACGATTACAAAAAATTTTGTTCGCAATACGTGCGCTGTCACATTTTTGGTGCTTGGCCTTATATGTTATCCCTCGACTACGCCTCGGGTAAAACCGAACGGCCTCGCACCAAGAAATGTGTAAACAGCGCACTAGTTACGAAAATAACTATTTTACATTAAGACAACTTGATGTAACCACAGTATACGTCTGACGTATACTGTGATATAACGAGACTAATCTACATATGCACATAGCGTTATTTATTAAGTACATATTTAAATCTTTTTAATAAATTTAGTTGCGCAAAAAACGTCAGAAACATCTCGAACATTAAGGACTACCGATCTCAGACAATAATTGGAGTCGTCGCTTAGCTCCTCAGTAGGTAAGATTGGAGACTTTTGGAACACACCACATTTCCAAGGTCCCACATTTCCAAGGTTGCCACAAAACCAAGGTCCCCACCGTACCAAGGTCAAAAAAGCGCAATGTGTGACCCAAATACACATCATTGCCACAAAACCAGGGTCACAAACCCCGCTTTCCTGTTCCACAATTACAAGGCTATCCGTGTGAGATATCATTACCACAAAACCAAGGTCACAAACCCCGCTTTCCTGTTCCACAATTACAAGGCCATCCGTGAGACCTACTTTAAAACCCCGCTTGCCTGTTCCACAATTACAAGGCCATCCGTGCGACCTAACGCGCGTTCATGTTCCACAATTACAATAACATCCGTGTGACCTGGTTGCCACTCTTACCCACTTGTATGTTTTTGCCCACTTGTATGTTTTTTGTCCACTTGTATGCTTTTTTGCTCACCCTCACTTTATTTACCAAAATAAAAGACAACGATATGTTAATATATTTAATTCATGTGGAAAGAAAGACATGTACAAATTATATATTTAATTCATGTAGAAAGAAAGACATGTACAAATTGTATATAGAAATAAAGACATGTACAAATTATATATTTAATTCATGTAGAAAGAAAGACATAAATTATATTTAGAAACATGTATTACTCAGATATATGATTTGCTGTAGGAATAAAACATGTTGATTTAGTAGGTACATACGTTAGTAAGCTTTTAACAAAACAGTTGTAATGCTGAGGATAATAAAAGTTTCGGTCACACATGTTAGCAGCGATAAACACACTACTAGACTGACGGGAAATAATTAGTCTATACACTATAGTCAAGAGATACATAAAAAAAAAAGAATCAACATAACATACTTCATCACATAATATATATATAATAGTCGTCATCGTACACATCAAAATAGTTGTGTTAGGGGTGCTCAACATGAGGAACACCAGTATTCACCGTGTGACAGGTGGTACCAAGCCGTTCAGCGCTCTCACACACTCAAACACACACACACTCACACACTCAAACACACACACTGAAACACACACTCACACTCACACTCACACACTCACACTCACACATTCACTCGTACATTATGCTTACCGACGACGGAGTAGGTCCGGGTATAACTTACTCGAAGTGGATGCTGCTGAGAAGGCCTTGGGGGTGCAAAGTTAGATTTGCACACCCCAAGGAAGTGTTGTAGGTCGAGCCAGAATGCTGAGATGGCCTTGGGGTAGAATCGCCAGTCTCAGCGACCCCACTAAGGTGTAAAGTAAGACTTGCACACCCCAAGGAAGTGTTGGATCTCGAGCTAGATTGCCAGTCTCAGCAACCCATACTGGAACGACGTGAAAGACTTGGACTACTCGAGAACATAACGTAAATGCATTTTATGCACCTCTTATATAGCCATAAGATGCCTTGAAACGATTTAAACTGCTTTGTGATTGGCTAGATGTGTCTGGCAGTGACCTAGATCAACTACGAGTATTAAAAAAAAATTATGCTTAATACAAAGTAATAAACAACTTTTAGCAATCAAACGAATATGACACGTATTGCAGGGATTTAGTCGAGACAGGTGACCTTTATATAAATTGTAATCGTCAATTAGTGCAGTACGAGTTGTAAACAATAATTAATAATTATTAGTTTATTTACTATGACTTGCAAAACAATACCATTTATTTAGCTAATTATACTGCAAGTATAATTAATAAATAGTAAATAATAAAGTTTTTGGTATTAATGAAGAGCGTATGTTAAGTACGTATTACTAATAACATCATTTCGTTAACACTCTATTTGCAGAGCACGTATATATAATGCATAGAATCTATAAATACATTCTTTTTTATATAAAAATTGCAATTAATGTTCTAAATTTTTTTAATTTTCATTTTAATTGTTAAAGCTAAAGGAATTTAGCTATATATATATATATATATATATATATATTCACGATGAGACTGATAAAACCTGTAATTATATCGTAAACAATGCAGCTTTTTCTTATTTCCTTAGAATTAAAAATATTGATATTTATTTAACAAATACATTTCTTATTGAACGATTTTAATTAATGGTATGTGTGTACTTATAATGAAGTTGCAATAAAAGGGAAATCATGTTTTTTATTTTCAATATGTTTAAAAATTAATTCTTGCTGAAAATAAAAAAGTTAATTAGAATCTGACAAAACCTGCAAATGAACCGGCTCGTACAAAGATAATTACATGTCATCAGGCGCATTAAGAATTCTGCATAAACTGGTTTTTCTATATATGTTATTCATTTAAACATTTTCCTTATGTATGCATTTGTATTGTTATTTCTATTTTTCATTAGTGGCACGCTTATACAAAGTCATTTAGTAATTATAACGTGTAATTCCGTTTTCCTGTGGGAAAGGTGCTAATATATGCTGACATAGCAACAATGAAGCACCCAGCAGGTAAACCAAATCTTGTTTTTCAACTATCTGCTAAAGCAGGCTTTCCATAATTACGCGTTTATAAGTTATTACAGAAAGTTCGATTAGGCAACCCAACATACGCCTATTACACAAAATCCTATACCGTTGCGCCTCTTCTTGGTTGTAGTACACAACTTTATAGATAAAAGTGATGTAAGTAAATTTTCTTTAAAAATATGTGCACACCTTTTCTTATGAAACTAATTGTTATCTAGATATTGAAAAAAAAGTTGAACCAACATTAAAATTTCATCGTAGGATTTTTTTGCAGCTAAATTATGCATTGCATAACAAAAGGTATAGGATATAATTTGTCTATATGTTTAAGGTCTATGTGTGGGTATTTTTATTACTTGGAAGTATGCAACTGTTTTAGAACTATTTTTGATAAGAACAAAAAAAAATAACCCTAAGAAACTCCCCCTCTCCGTCGCTGGAGTTCTAACAAAAAATCTAATCAGTTCTATTCCAAATGAGAAGAAGCTTAAATACAAAATTTTAAGCAAGTAGGTCTTTTCGTTCTGGAGTTAGTAGGTATGGGGGGCACATGGGCCAGACAGTTGCGTGCGCAACTGCCTGAACCCAAATCCCCCCATGAGGGAGTTACATTATAGCAAGGGGGGTTAAAAAGCAATCTGTACAGATAAAAAAAAACAGTTCAAATACAGATCAAATACAGCTCAAAACCAGCTCAAAGCCTGCTCAAATACAGCTGAAAAACAGCTCAAATACAGCTCAAAACCAGCTCAAAACAGCTCAAAACCAGCTCAAACCAGCTTAAATACAGCTCAAACCAGCTAAAAATCAGCTCAAAACCAGCTCAAAACCAGCTCAAACCAGCTTAAATGCAGCTCAAATCAGCTCAAAACCAGCTCAAATACAGCTCAAATACAGTTTAAAACGGATTCCTGTTTAACCCCCCTTCCTATAATGTAACTCCCACATGGGGAATTTGGGTTCAGGCAGTTGCGCACGCAACTGTCTGGCCCAAGTGTCCAACATACCTACTGGAGTTATCGTGGATATGAACATACATGCATACACATACAGACATCCAGACATCATGACCGATCTTGACGAAACTTGGTCAAAAGTTGTAAAATGAGCTAATAATTCGATTTAGCGATAGTGAAAAAAGTCGATTTCATAACCTTTTATACCTACATATGTATATGTAGGTTGGAAGGTAGAAAAAGGATTTTCAATGGTGTAACAAGGATTATGTTGGAACTTATATAGAAGTAAAGAAGAATTTCTAATGTGAACAATGATATTTTTAATTTAGGTAGCAACTCGGTTATCTGGGGAGAGGGGGAGTCCGGATTCACCACTTCTGCCCCTCATTCCACTTCCCCCCACTCCCCCCAACACTTCAAATTTTGTATTTAAGACGGAGCGGTTCCACTACAGTGTCAGTCCGTCTTTATGCGCCACCAAGTAAAGTTTCAAGTCTTATAAAGCGGTGTTACATCATGTCTTCAAAGAATAGTAAGTGTTAGTTTCGTATTGCATCTCTCCCGGCTACCCTTCCTATCCAACACGTATAGTACCCTTATTCACATCAACATACACTTCAGCATATAGTTATTATTCTTTCTTTGTTGCAGCAAAAATGTTCCAATGTGAATGTCTCAAGAAATTTTCTCGAAAGGATTCTTTACTGAGACATCAAAAAACAGCATGCTGGATGTCAGTATCTACTCCACCATCTGGCATGCAGGAGGTTTCGTTACAAAACCAAACCACAGGGAGCAATGTGGTGCAAGGGATCGCTTCGGACGATAACAAAGCAGTACATGGACATGTTACTGATTCCTTTGTGCAACCAGGACCATCTGGGGTAAACTATGCGAAGGATAATGCGAAACCCGGACCATCAGGGTTGAGCAACTCAAGGAAGCGGAAGTCTGACCAACGCGATGAACCGGTACAACCGAAAAAAAGTGGTGAAAGTGTGCACTGCACAGATTGTTCAATGGATGTACCTAGGTATGCATTCCAAGGACACCTTAGAAGCAATAGGCACAAAGCAAATGTATGTTTGCTTGTCGATACTGGGGTTGAAGTGATTCGAAATGCGTTTAAACAACGCATTGTGTCGTACCGCCTGTCACCATGCAATACTCATACTGATGTGTCCACCTTTATGGCAGAGGTTAAAGGGAACGTATTGAAGGTAGTACAAAATCAGTTGCAGAAACACTACTCATTAAAATGTAATGTTGAGCTGTTTGGTTTATACTTTTTGAACAGTAGGGAAAGCACAGAACTGAAATCCTTTCAGACTAAGTATGATATTCTCAGTGTAGGGACGGTGTTAGTAGAGTATTTCCAAAGAATAAGTAAAATATTGGATGCAAAGCAATCCGAATTTCAGCATAAAGATTCTGGTAAGTGTGACTAATGGTGTAATCGATTAGTAACAATTGTTTTAGGGTGGTCCCTGGTGCAATTCGTGTATATAGAGGTAAACCTGCTTAAATTTTCTCCCACCACTGGTTCATCCTATATGGCTGTCCCCGCCGAAATCGCACATAAACACGCCATAGTCAATGTAAAAAATAATGATAATTGCTGCTTTGCATGGGCTGTTGTATCGGCACTAGTGACACCAACGGGAGTACCACAACGCACATCTTCTTACCCTGATTTCCAGACGTTATTCAACTGGAATGGTGTACAGTTCCCTGTTAAGCTGACGAATATTTCAACGTTTGAGAGCAATAACAACATTTCCATCAATGTTTATGGGTTAGACGATACCTATCGTGATGGTCAGCGTGTCACAGAGGTAGTGGGGCCTCTGTATTATACCAAAGCCAAACAGGCAGTTCATGTCAATTTATTATTATTAGTCAGTAACCAAACAGATAATCAGCATTCTGTATGGATAAAAAATTTTTCTCGTTTACTTAGCAACCAAATAACTCGGCGGAACGGAGCAATGTATTTTGTGATGCATGCTTGTATTACTTTAGATCCGAGGAGCAATTAACCCGACACGTGTCACACGACTGTAACTTCGTATATACAAAATTACCGGGCGTGAAACAAAAAAAAGACATAACCGGGGAATTCTACGCGGAAAATATACTCGCGTTTCGGAACTATCAGAAACAAATGGTTCTACCATTCGTAATATATGCAGATTTTGAAGCGCTCTGAGTACCGGTAGATACGGCTGAACCAGATCCCGAAAACCGTTCACGATAAAAACGTGTAAACACGAACCATACTCGTTTAGTTATTATATTATGTAGTGTAAACGATGCGTGGTCTAAGTTAGAGCTGTATAGGGGGAGTAATGCAGGGGAGATAGTTATAAGACGACTGGAAAGTGATGTAAAACGGATATATAATGAACATTTCAAAGCTATTGTTCCAATGACACCATTAACGGATGAACAGCAGGTTACGTATGAACGCAGTGTATGTTGTTACATATGCGGCAAGCACTTTACGGGCGATCCGACAAATCTGAAAGTACGAGATCACTGTCATGTTACTGGTAAGTATCGTGGTGCAGCACATTCAACGTGTAACTTAAACTATCAGGTACCTACATTTCTCCCCGTTTTTCTACATAATCTCAGTGGTTATGATGTTCACCTGTTCATTAAACAGTTAGCGAGTGAAACGGAAGAAATTACCGTACTTCCGGTTAACAGTGAAAAATATATAACGTTTGGTAAGCACATTTTTGTTGATGAATATGTAAACAGTCATGGTATCAGGGAAAGAAATACATTAATTCACGTTTCGTCGATAGTTGTAGATTCATGGCTGCATCCTTAGATACTCTATCTCAGAATTTATCAGATGATCAATGTATGGAGGTACGGAAATATTTTAGTAATGATAGCGACTTCAACTTAGTGAGAAAGAAAGGTAGTTTCCCTTATGCGTACGTAGACAGCTTTAGTAAGTTGAACGACGTCACGGTGCCATCATATGACAAATTCTACGATAAAATGCGCGATGCAAATATTTCCGATGACGGATACTGTCGCGTTCTACTGGTATGGGATCACTTTAAGTGTAATACACTAGGTGATTATGCTGATATTTATTTAAAATCAGATGTGTTGTTATTGGCTGACGTGTTTGAAAACTTTAGGAGATTATGTATGGGTGTGTATGGGTTAGAACCTGCACAGTATGTCACTTTGCCTGGATTGGCGTGGGATGCCATGTTGAAATGTACGAAAGTAGAGCTAGAATTACTGACGGATATGGGTATGTATCACTTTTTAAACAAGGTATTCGGGGTGGAGTAAGTACTTGTATCAAGCGGAGAAGCATCGCTAATAACGAGTTTGTTCCAAACTATGATCCTAAACAACCGAAAGTGTTTTTACAATATTTAGATGCCACGAATTTATACGGCTGGAGTATGAAGCAATACCTGCCCCACGATGGGTTTATGTGGTTACCTCAAGAGGAAATAGAACACTTTGACGTAGGAAAGATTGATGATGACGCCGATGTTGGATTTGTACTGGAGGTTGATATATATTATCCCCACCATCTGCATGACGAACACAACGATTATCCGTTTTGTCCTGAAATGATCTGCGCACCACATTCCCAGGAGGAGAAGTTAATCCCTAACCTGTGTGATAAGACCAACTACGTTATACATTACCGCTATTTAAAACAATGTATAGAGCATGGCTTAATTGTTACTCGTATTCATAGGGTTTTACGCTTTCGTCAGAGTCCGTGGCTAATACCATACGTAGACCTTAATACCGCTCTCCGCAGCACAGCACAGAACAAGTTCGAAAAGGATCTCTATAAAATTATGAATAATGGCGTGTTTGGTAAAACAATGGAAAATGTCGATAAACGAAGAGTTATTAAACTGTTAACACATGGGGAAAATAACGGTCGTCGGGTAGGTCTAGCACGGTACGTTGCAAAACCGCAATTTAAAAATTTTATTCAATTCACTGATAAATTGTTTGCGGCGGAATTGTTGAAACAGGTAGTTACGTACGACAAACCCGTCTATGTCGGATTCAGTATTTTAGATCTTTCCAAAATTATAATGTATCGGTTTTTTTATGATATCTTACGAGCTCATTATGGCAAGAATGTCACGTTGCTCTATACTGACACGGATTCTTTGATTGTTGAGATAGTAACTGATGATATGTATGCACACATGCGAAATAATTTAGACGAATATGATACTTTCAACTATCATAGTGAGTTGCATGGTATTCCTACGACTGCTTCCGTCGTTGGACGAATGAAAGATGAGTACGCAGGGAAAGCGATTCATTATTTTTATGGTGCTGGATCGAAGTCATATTGTCTGAAGCTTGCTGATAATGAAGTTGTTAAGAAAGCGAAAGGTGTTAAGAAAGTTGTTATTCAGAAAGTGTTGACGGAAGTAGACTACAAAGCGGTTGCGGAGGGGTCTGATAAAACAGTAATGTGTAAAATGCTTGTGTTTCGATCAACCTTACATGATATATATACCGAAATGTTAAACAAAATTGCCTTTAGGTCCCAGGATGACAAACGATATCGACTACGTGATACGTGTTCCACATTGGCGTGGGGGCATTGGCGAATACCGGAATTGGAGAATGCTGATCCGTTGAGCGAACTATTGCAGGTTGCTAAGCAAATGAATTTATATTAACCGGAAGAAGAATAGTTTGGGTACTGACACTTGCTAGTTTCTTTCCTATATTCTCTCCATAATGAAACTAATATTAATAATAAGTTGTATTATTCCTTTAGTTGTTTAACATATATTAATATTATGTATTAATTCGTTAGTAACAGAATATATGCTATACAAATACTGTGTGATATAAATTAAAAAAAATGTGTACAAGACTTATTGCATTATATATGTATTATATAAATGATATACAGTACTCAAAGCACAGTGACATAATGATTCACAGTGAAAGTAACAAACGGGTTGCATAGCAGGAAGAGGTGGACTTTCCTCAAGTTCAATAACAGGCTGGGTCACAAATTTTCTGATGTAATCTGCTTTCTCTCTGCCCTTGACAGACAGAATCTGTTGGCTGAATCAATCTCTCGAGCATTCTTCGAAAGTGGTGTGGTGGTGTATACTCTTCTTCCCATTTAATACAGTGCTGGTTATGTATTAACCAAGTAGCTTGACGACGACTCTCTGCATCCAACGTATGCCAGGGATACGGTGATTTAAAAATAAAATGGGCAATTTGTTTCCCATTATAAATGGCGAGTTCTTTTGGTATAAAAGCTTTTGAAATTTTAAACCCTTGTACATCGACTATGACGGACATTGTACTGTCGTACTGCTTTGGTTAACGCGTTGTATGTAACTAAACGATCGCGGAGTATAACACAGTATGCTGTCGTATTGACAGCTATGTTTATCGCTGTTTCAAACTCCACACGAAGAACTACTGCTTTACAGTGTAATGCTTCTTTTTGATTTGAGCAATCTACGACAATCAACGGTGCAGCTGTGGTAAATTGCGTGGGGGTGAGTAATGGTTGCCCCTCTCTTTGGTAATACGACATTTGAAATTTAGCAAACATTTCATACAACGTAGCAAAGCAATTGTTATCATAATTAACGTTGAGATTGTCATACGGATAACGATCCGTGTTCAGGAACACGCGAATATTATTTAGTGCACATTTATCGAATCTGCTCGTATCTTGCATAACATTATTCTCTCGCCCAGTTTGAAATCCTATAATAATGTATCTAGGTGTTTCTATACTAGTAGATGTTTTGATTGCCCATGTATGCTTATCTGTTGCAGAACGGCGGGATATATGTGGGTTTCCCAACTTCTAAATGCTACTGGCGTATTTACATTTTTATCAATGTATTTCGTTAACGCCAACTCCTCTGCTAATGCTGGAATGATGTGTGGAACTTTCCAATATATCTTATCTATGTTAACTTTTAATGCTTCTTCTACAGTTGAAATTACTGCGTCGGTATCAATGGTACTACGAATTAATACTAGTTCTTGTCTAATGTTCAAAATCACTTTATTGTAATCTTCGGCAAAGCCAAGTAGCATTCTCAACGGTATACAAACGTTAAAGTATCCTTGAGCATTTGTTAGTGTACTGTTTGCAGTAGGAAACCAACCTGCATTTTCATGACGGGCGAGATCATTGGACGTCAATGATACCAATCCTTTCATTGTCGACGTTAATCCTACTTTCGTTACGGAATCTACCACTATTCCATTCATTTCATATCTAATTTCACTGAATAAAAATTCGACACCGTTATTAACGAACCTTGCGGTGTTAGAGACAGTACCATCCTGACGTAATAATCGTCCCTCTACGTAGACATAGCTTTCGGATGGTAGAGTGCACATGTCTTCCTGAATGGGTATCCTGATTTCATCATTGTTTCCAAACCTGGTAGTGTATGGCTGATGGGTGTGCAGTTCGGAATTAACGATAGCATTATCAACGACAACTTTTTCATTAACGTTTAATATACTCATTGTAGTACTGTAAAGCCGAGACTTTCCAATAATGCTTTGTTCTGCGGTGTCAATGCTTTGGGCGCTGAACGCTTACTGACTCTCACCTTTCCACACTTTGATCTTTTATAGTTTGATTTGCACTGGGTACATGCACATGTGTTATAGCGCGTCACCATATTTTCTTTAAATGTAGTCCTATCGTTATGACTTCCCCGTTAAAATTGACGAGATCTCCGTCTTGGTCTACTATTTTAAGTGTTATTGTCGAAATGGTAGATGTATTTATAGGTAGATAGATGACATGTTGAGGGGACTCTATTATTTTATACCCCGCTGGTACACTGGGAAAGAACTGATGAATTATGTGTGATGTTTCACCATTCTTAAAACTACCACTTGTTATATTGCACTCGATAATTAATGAGTTAATTTTGATAATGTTAATAGGAGTATCAGAGGTATGTACTTTCTGAGCCTGGTAAACAGTTTTATTAAATCCCAGCATAGGTCCTATCGAATTTTCCACATTGAAGTTAATGTCATGGGTTGCTTTCATACTTGCTTTCATAGTATTATTATTCGCTTGTAAATGCATAAATGCTCTCGATCTTTTCACTAACTCATTAATATATTTATTCACATCCGCGATTTCGTATGATCCTGGTGGTATTGTAATTTTATCGTTTCCAAATACGAGTTGGTTATTCTTTGAAGTAATATTCTGTATAGTATTGAAAGATTCAAAACTAGTCAATCCCATTACGTATTCCGACTCATTCTCAAGAAAAATCGGTGGATTAAAGGTTGCTTGCAAGATACACTTTTTGCCGGTAAATGTAAATGTGTACGACATTACGATCACGTAACGACTACTGAAAATCAGTACGAGTAGTCATATAAAAAGTGTAAGACTAAATGACCGCAGTTGTATGTATCAAAATCTTGAACCTTGGTAAAGTTATACTCAATTGTGTTTCTGCTACCATCACTTTTAAAATAGTGGAGTAATTCAAAGGGTGGTTTAATATGTCCTATGCTATCAAAAGATGTAATATGCCTGTTACGCTTAATGTAAGCTGTCCAGTGTGTACCCTTGTTAGTTTGATCATCCAGATTCACAATACCACATTCATTCGCATGGATTCGTGTAGGTAAGTTATCTCGGATATATATCCCTCTAAAATAGGGCATCTCTAATTGCTCCACAAATTTTGATAGCTCAACATTACGTGACGTGGTAGCTTCAGTGGGAGTTTTTGAATACGGTTGTAAATATATACCTAACCCTCGTTTATATGGCTTTATGTATAAACCTTTTTCTAATGCAGCTGCTTCCATTGCTTGGTTGTGTCGTTTGGTTTCGTCTAACGTTTTTGTCGCAGCTTTTGCGTCAGTTACCGCTTTTGCGACTGCCGCAGCACCGCCACCTAGAGACCCTAAAGCTCCTAATGCTGCAAAGAGGGGAATAAGAGGTATGAATCCCCCACGTTTTGGTATTGGCAATATTCTGCTCTTGGGTGACATAATTTTTTTTGTGTTTTGGAGCGCTCAAGGCTTGCTGTATTGTCGATTTTAAAGATGATCGAAGTTTACCACCAACACGACGTCGGGCTAGAAGGACTGCTTTGTTAAACGAAATTGCTCTGCGAGAATGCTTCCTTCGTCGTGATTTATTTCCCATTCCCAATTTCTTTTGTCCTTTCCGTGATTTGCCACCCATTCCCATTGTCCGTTTTCCTTTCATTATACCAGCTATGGTTAATGCAGCTGCCCTTTCTCCAAAGGTAGCGTCGGTAGAACGAAATCTATTCCAAGCCTTTTGTTGTAAAGTCTTATCTGCTATGTGTCGTTGTCCTAGATCGTTTGACTGGGAGTATGCAATATCGTGTTCTTTACACGCTTCGTCCAATGCGTTAATACCTTTGTCGCCACGAGCTAATCGTTTTTGTAAACGGGTGCCTGGCCCACAATATCGATATCCGGGTATATGCAACTCCACGGGTAATTTATTTATTAAAGTATTAATTAATCCTGAACCTTTTTTTTTCCTGTGACGCTGGGATGTATACTTCATACCACACTGACTGACACTTCACTACTAAACTACTTTCTGCACGTAGTATATATATATATATATATATATATATATATATATATATATATATATATATATATATATATATATAGAAGCGTCACACAAGTCGTGGTTTAGTACCATAATGGGTGACATCCGTTTCATTCCGCAAGGTACAGAATTACCTATCAAAAATTATGACATTACTCCTAACAAGGAGCAGTACTCTAAACACCGCGGTTTACTAAAAGGGGGATGTAAACGAGGTATAATCGTCGGACCATCCGGCTGTGGAAAAACCAATGGCTTACGTTTTGAAAATGTCTATATATATTGCAAATCTCTATACCAACCTAAATACCAGTAACTGCGGGAGTTACTGGCACCCATAAAGGAAATTAGGTATTTCGAATACAGTGAGAATAGTGAGTCCCGTAAAAATTCAATAATGATTTTTGATGATGTAGCATGTCATAAACAAAATGAAATTAGAGATCATTTTTGTTTTGGCAGACATCGAAATAATGATTGTTTCTATCTGTGTCAAACGTATTCTTCAATTCCAAAACAGCTTATACGTGATAATGCGAATTTACTTGTTCTTTTTCAACAAGATCACACTAATCTCAAGCATGTGTATGATGATCACGTTAATGTTGATATGTCATTTGATAAATTTAAAGATTTGTGTTGCTGTTGCTGGCGTGATAAATTCGGATTTCTTGTGATTGATAAAGAAAGCGATGTTAATAACGGTCGTTACCGTAAGAGATTTGACTGTTTCATTGCAGTATAAATAATCTACTAGGACTGTCAACGTACAGTCGTAATGGAGGAGCGCTTAGTACAAGACATTTTGCGTGCTCGCAAGAGTGTGCAACAGAAATATGCTAGTTTGAAAGAAGATACTGCACTTACAGAACGTGCAATGGAGGCACACTTTAAACCTATCACACAACCATTAAAACAATTAATTACTAAAAATGATGGTTCTCTCATCAAACCTGAACCCCTTACGCCAGAAGTCGGAAAAAAGGAGTCCATTGCACATGAAAATGAAGTTATTTTACATTATACACCGATATCCTCTAGAATACGTAAGGAACCGCGTGCTATTGTTCCTGACACCATTCCCACACCTCTTCAGGAATCTGTAATTGCTGATGTCACACATGACGACGAGGTGGAAATTCCTACTTTACAACAATTGAAATCGGAACTACTAGCTGCTGGATCTCAACCCGCCTTTGAAGAGTATCTTAATCAATACCAAGGATTAGCGAAATACTACGTCGAAGGTATCTTTAGAGATACCGAAGGTGAATATGACTTAACGTACGGTGTGCATTTTATTCCTGAAGAAGAGAAATTTTTTATAGGCGATGCTGAACTAGATTTTGTTGGAGAAAATTTGCGAATCGCTCTTCCCGATGGATCATCCCTAGATTATGAGGGAACACCGGGATTATATGAACTACTTTTTAAAAAAGTTCCTACGGGATACAAAAAGAGGGATCTACAGCAATACAATGACATTTTGCGTCGTACGCATGTTGCCCGACGTAATTATAACCCTGATGATCAAATCCGAGGAACTAATAGTAAGAAGTACCTTGAAATCATTAAACCATTACTTCAACCTAGAAAACGTTCTGCCACATCATCTATTGCACCTCCAGCCACCAGATCTCGAACAACTTCTATATCCAAAAGAGGTGGTGGACTGCAGCTATTGCGATACAATAATAAACCTATTGAGTTTGTACCGTGGAATAATCCGAATAAGTTAGTCGATTGGTTAAGGGAATTATTAGGATCAATGTCGGCAGGAAATACTAGCAATGACAACGAAATAATATATATAATTGATGAACTACGTAACGCAAAAGTAATAAAGTAACAGAACTTGTTATAAATCTACCACTGTAGTCATTTCCTTTCATTGTTACTACGACTATCACTACAGATAGTACTATATGTCCACCAGTGATGCCAATAGATAAATTTGGCGGCCATCTTCATCATCAAATGACAGTGGATAAATTTGGGAAACATATTGTTCATCATAGCGATCTGTCTTATGAAACTTTCATTTCATTTTCTGGAATCGCCGCAAAGAAGACAATTAGTGTATCTACCGGCGTAGGTCATCAATATACCTATCCCTGCAACGACGGTACTATAGTACATTGCAGGTGGAGTCATCCAAATCTTGAGCTTAACATAGATGGTACAAAATTTGAGCTGGCAAAGGATGTAATTGGTCAACCTCTTAAGAGGAACGATGTAATTCGTGTAACCATGCTGGCGTTTGTAAAGTTTTCAACTGCAACGATATTCAACGTAGAGTTCGTAGTAAAATCCAAAGCACAAAAAAAATGAGTAAAGCCGATGTTGTCGAAGAACTGCACAAACCTGCAAGAAGAAATTTTCCGCGGCGTTGTGTTGTACTAAAAGGTTTAAATGATCTATTTCAAGCTGATTTAGTGGAAATGATACCATACGCTCGGATGAATAAAGGATTTCGATACATTTTAGTAATAATAAATGCATTCTCTAAATATGTCTGGGCTTTTCCCATCAAACGCAGGAATGGTAAACTGGTCGCGGATGTAATGGATAAACTTTTGTCTGGTTTGAAAAGGACACCTACACATATACAAACTGATATGGGAACTGAGTTCTATAATGCTGAATTCAAAAAGTAATGAAAAATTTAATATCAATCATTACAGTAGTTATTCCACCTTGAAAAGTAGTATAGTCGAACGTGTAAATCGCACCCTTAAAGCAATAATGTGGAAAACCTTCAGCATGCAAGGATCCTATAAGTGGCTATCAATATTACCGCACATTGTCGCCGAGTATAATTCAAGAACGCATAGAACAACTGGATACAAACCGGTAGATGTATCGGAAAAAAATAGTGCATCTATTTCAAAACATTTAAAATGTCAAAAAATTCTTGACCGTAAAACACCTAAATTTAAAGTGGGGGAACATGTACGCATTAGCAAACATAGAAGCATATTCTCTAAGGGGTACACACCTAATTGGAGTTACGAAGTCTTTCGAATATCAACAGTTAAACGTTCACCTACACATTACGTGATAGTCGAGATGAAGAGATTCAAGGTCGCTTCTATGAGCCCGAACTACAAAGTGTTAAACATCCAGACATTCATCTAGTTGAACGTGTCATCTGACGTCAAGGGAATAAAGCTCTCGTTAAGTGGTTGGGTTTTGATACTTCTCACAACTCCTGGATTTCTACCAAAGACATTGTGTAATACGCTAATTAACCTTAATTATATATACTGTAATATTAATATGCAATAAACAGATCTTTTTTTACTTTTTTTATTAATACTATCCTATACATGTATATCACTACATACTACTAAAGCGTCTGACAAACACACACTCACGATGCTGTTTTTCGACGATTGGTGAAATTATATTACCACAGTCATCCATTCTTTTTTTAAATCGTGCAGAATCTCTAGCTATTTGTTCCCATTCACCTTTTCGCGCATGTCTGTGAGCCAACTCCCATACTACTATGTAGTGAACTACGTTTTTGGACTCATTAACGCACACCTTCACTGGGTGAGTCGTCATCTGCTGGCTCAAAATTCGGTAAATATCTTTCTATTTCGTGTATAAATTGCTCCAATGATATTTCTTTAAGGTCTTCTATTAATCGCTTTATACAACAAATACACTCTATATCATCTACATGCGATGTTAAGTATTCCTCCCCCATACTTATTAACTAGATTATTTAAATAGTCATCACTAAATCTACCCATTCCATACACTTTTTCATGATCAGCATCGAATTCTAATGATTGTAACTGGCATATTAGTCTTTGGACTGCACTAACACAATCTACAGCTTTAGGCCACGACTCCGCACTATAACACATCCACATATTAACTAACACCTAATACTATCCCCTATTGACTACAAGCGCGTTATCCCCCCCTTTCAGGTATAGGTTTGGCAAGATCCATATCCATATATAGTTTCTCCTTGGCAAATTCTTCCATTTCCAGAAGGCAAGCTATGTTGACCTCAAATACATCATGCAATGGACCTATAACTTGGTGAATGTTACATTCAGGAATTGCCGCTGCCGACTTTATTAGGTTTTTATAAAACTCTGGAAAGTTCACAGTATCTGCCAACTCCAATCGGTAATATATTATCTTCAAAAGCTTCCATAACTGTTCTATAGACTCCCATCCTAAATAGACATCAACTTCTTCACTATCACAGAGGCGTATAATTTTTTTCTTGTTAATATTTTCGTACGAGCCAGTCTTCGATCCCAGTTTGGTAGGTAGCCATGTTCCTTCAGGACTGTAGAAATAATTAGTAATTACCCTTGATTATCCATAAGTATACGCCATTCCTGCTTGTCAAACACCACTCCACCACTCTTCGATCCACCGAGTTTTACGACTGGCTCAAATCCAGATTTGGGTGATAGACCGACACTAACAAACTTTGTTTTACTTTTATTTAAGAAATAATGCACATTATTAAGCAAAATATCGCAATATTTACTTGAACTTATAGCACCGATAATCTTCGCCTTTTCTATGGCTTGACGTACGATGTTATCCATTATATACGATACTGGCTTTACATACATTCCTCTCTTTATATATGACACTCTCCCACTATGTACCCTCCTCAAGGCTACTTACGTGACCTTCACGATTATACCACACATTGCTTTAGCGGTCTTGTCGGTTACACCTTTTCAAGGTTTTCTTTTCGTTCAAGGCTGTTACTCATTTTGTTTTTTTTTCCAACCTTGTATTCACCACTACTTCAAGGATTCCTAGGCATACTTATTTCCAAGGTTGTTCCACTTTGCCACAACAAGTTCACTACACAATGTTACATACCCCCACTCGGTATTATTCGTATACTTAAAGGGAGGGTTTTTTTACATATACCATAGTTACCGATCTTCACTATGTCAGTTACTCCAGTGCAAGACGATTGGAAGACTCCTACAGTGTACCAACCACAAACCCTATTTCAAATTAGTACGCGACGGACATGTCAATTAATTCCGAACTGGGTAAATTTTGAAGAGGAAGGAATACTACCGGCTTCCATAACCAAAGTGCTACGAAATAATTATGAACTGGTTCAGTGGAATTCAGCGTGGTATACCGAATTGAGTAAGGTAATAAGCGAGCACTTTTCGGCAAGCCGTGTAACAACATATGCCCACATTGTATCAATATATGTTCGGTACCATCTGGTGGACTCCATGAATTTGTGTCATTGTTGTTTCGCCCGATTGAAACCAGGAGATTATCGCGAAGTGGACCATCATATGCATATGGAGCGCTGGACTGCGCGATACCACCTGTCGCACGAATATTATTGGTGCTCGTCGTGTAGGGCGCCTCTCACACAGTTATACGATGTGTACGATGATGACTCATGTATACTGTGTGATGAGGTATGCTACGTAGACGAGTAGTCTTTTTTTACTGTATCTATTTTATGTATTGTATATATTGTACATATTGTATATATGTTGTATATATTGTATAGAATAAATTATTTCCTGTCAGTGTCATACTGTTTTCGCTGATGTTAACATGTATGACCCAAACTTTTATTATCCTCAGTATTATAAGGCCTATCGTGCTAAAGCACTCAGGAACACTTAGGATGATGGATAGAGGGATAATGAATTGCCAATAGATGCCTATGAACAGCTACCTTAAATTTTCTCATATCATAAGTGAGAGGAAAACAGGAACTAGGGAGATCATTCCAGAGTTTAGAAGCCGTGTAGAAAAATGTGGATTGCGCCCGTTTGGTACGACAAGTGGAGATTTGTACTGCATACTGATGATGTGATTGAGCGTATGTTCCGTTAACAGATTACATAACGCTATTAAAAAATAAATCCAATGAATCCAGCGATCAAGGAATACTATAAACTGGCAAAGTATCGCATAGGTCACATTATTATTGATAATGAGTACCATTTAATACAGTGCGCTAAAGCGGATAGGTTGTCAGATTGATGACCTAACCGCCGTAGTGCGCTGAATAAGCGGTAATGTAATTGAGAGTATTTATGTCAGTCAACGCAGTCTAAACTCATTTTGGGTTTTGTTTTGCTTTTATGTGGTTAGTATGGGTGGTTTTTAAGACAGCTACCTATACTTCGTCGGAGCACAAAAATTCTGCATAATTTGAGTATAATATAATTTGGAAATGTTTGATTTTTTTGGATTTCCCGACACTTCTCTGGCGATTACACACTTAAATGTTTGTTAGATAGGAGTAATAATGCTACATCCGTGTTCAGAGTAGCATCACACATAACTTGAGCACCCACAATGCAATTTGTAAAAAACAGTGCTTTCCCGTTTTCTTGATTTTCCGTGGTTTTCACGACTTTTCCATCAGAAAACCTATTATTTTCAGAATCAGGTCATCATTATTACTATTTTGAGAAATAATTTTCATTTTCTGAAGGAAAAATGGGTAACTATGCAGCAAAGGGCCTGCTGCATAGTTACCCATTTTTCTAACTATTTGGAGTAACACACAACTATCCCACATACTTTTTTTTATGTAATGCTGCTGGTCTCTTTTGATGTGTACATCTCTTCAGCAATCAAAACTGAACTAGGTCTATTGTTACATCCGCTTTCTTGTCGTGTAAAATCATCTTTCTTCTCTGAATTGTCTTCCTCACGATTTATCACATCTTCTTCCTTATCGTCCTTTGTATATCTGACATGCTCTCAAAACATTGGGGAGTCATAACAACAATGGTTTTTGTAGTAAAGTAGTATCCATTTATAGTCTTTATTTCCACCGCCAGTTTTGATTCTTTCCCTTTTCCCTCTAGACATTGCTTTTTTGCTTTAGCCTTGCAGTCCTTCTATAATACCTTCATTTCGTCTAGTGTTTTTGACACTGTTGTCTAGGCATTGAAATCGGCACCCTAAGCGCTTTTCTTTTTTATAATAAAGTTGTCATGTTTTTTTTAGATTGTGTTACACTAACATAACGTTTCATCACTTCATTAAACAGCCTTATCGGTATCTGAGATATGTTTTGCTATCTTTTCTTTCTCTTCTAGAGTCATATTTTAAGATAAATACCCTACAAAATAAACTATTTAAACACAGGAGTTTGCACAATAGCAATAAGTCAGTTTTTAAAACAAGAAATAGTTCAATTACGAACCAAATACTAATGTGTACAAAACACAAATCAAAAGTACAGTAGGCCTACCAATATTTCGAGGTTATGAACTGCACAACTCAGTGTTCACAGAAATTACAGAAGATTCAACTAAAGAAGTATGCAGTACATGAGCTCTTCAAACAAATCTCCAGTTGTAAAATACTAGTTATTAAATATATCCTGAGTTATAACTAAAGAAGTTTCATTTACTAATGTAGTATATTTTACTGATTTGATACTCGTCACCTGTGTTTCTTTTCTTCTCAGGTAATATTCAGTACTACTTGGGTAATTTGGTTATGATACAGGAATAAAATGGGTAATAAAAGTTATACATAGGTAATAAGGTGACTCAGGTAATAAAGAAATGAAAAGGTAATAGGTGTACATTTATTTGGGAATGAAAAGCCTCTCGCTCACATTTTCTTTTCCTTAGATACAGAATCTACATACACACAGGTACCTAATGGTCACATTGGTCTTATTTGTATAAATAACTTAAAAGTAGTTTCCTAAAATGAATGGCGATGAATTTTAAAATTATATTTGCGATATGTCACATAATCACATTTAAATTCATAAGTTAGAGTGTGTTTTAAGATGAAGTTTTAAACTAACTTTGTGGTGAGTCACATACTCACATTTGAATTTATAACTTGGAGTGTTCTTTAGATCAATTTTAAAATTATTTTTGCTAATTTTTGCACTCACATTGGTTGCATTTGAATTCATAGTTTGAAGTGTTTTTTAAGATGCACTTTTAAGATATATTCGAGATGTGTCACATAATAACATTGGTCACGTTTCAATTCATAATTTGAAGAGTGTTTTCTAAGATGTATTTTTAACTCATGTTTTTGTGATGTGTCGTATAATAGCAGTGGTTGTATTAGAATTCATAATTTGCAGTGTTTTTTAAGATATTGTTTGAGATGTGTTACATAATCACATTTCTGGCATTTGAATTTGTAAGTTGAAGAGTGTTTGGATGAATTTTTAAACTATATTTGCGATGTGTCACAAATAAATAGGTAACATTTCATAATAGGTCTCATAATAACAGTAGTTGCATTTAAATTCTTTATTTGAAGAGATGTTTTTTAAAACATTGTTTGCGTTGTGTTACATAATCACATTTTTGGCATTTGAATTCATAAGTTGAAGAGTGTGTTTTAAGATGAAGTTTCAAATTATATTTGCGATGTCTCGCATAATCACATTGGTCGCATTTCAGTTCATAATTGAAATGTATTTTAACATGAGTTTTAAAATTATGTTTGTGATAAGTTGCAAAATCACATTGGTTAATAGATGTCTTTTCAAAGCTGATTTTAAAACATTATGTTAAAAATTTTTCTGCACTGTTGTTGAACTATTAAATTGATTACATCCACCTTGTATATTTGTCATTTGTTCAACACTGTTTTCCTTTACATGATCTGGACGATCTGGTTCACTTCAACTAACATCATTTATTAAGTCAGATATGTCTTCTTGCTTAATATTCACATTATCTGTAAAAATAGCGTCAAATGTACTGCCTGAACCATAATATTAATTTAACCGTTTTTTAGATCATTATTTACACCAAGATTTTGTTGTTTGAAGTAAATCTATTCCTTCTTCCACTTTCGGTTCGATTGAAATAAGTTTCATATCAACCTCATAAGACATTTCGAAGAATACGTGTTGCTTATAGCGTTTTTCGATACACGAATAAAACACCTGGTTGAAGTTACATTCGCGTAATCGCATTCATTTATTTTACATTGTAATGTGTGTTTGAACGCCCTATATATATATATATATATATATATATATATATATATATATATATATATATATATATATATACGTATTTTTTTTCTTTTTGTTTGCTTTTCTATTTACTCAGTTCTCGCTTTCACGCTAACGATATTTGTCGTTTTTATGTGTCTTCATAAAGTTAAATTAAATTGATATATCGTTTGCTTTATATTGTATTTCGGATTAGAATTTGTCGTATTTAGTTTAAAGTGTATTTCTTTGTTAGTATTAATTTACATTAGCATTGAAACTATATACATTTTCGTAAGGTTTAAAATTAAAAACGCGTTTGTGATTGAGATAAAATACCAAGTTGGTTTTCATATTAAGTTTTGGTGCCAAGATTCTATTGCAGTACAGTTTACAGATTCACTTTCTATTAAAAATAATCATTATAGGAGCAGACAAGATTTGGCTGGTTTACAATATGAATTCATTAAAATTAAGTGCATATGTAATGTAGAGTAGATAAGCGTTGCTTACTTGGAATAGCAACCCTTGCATTTTCTTGTGTAAAAGCGAAAATATGACGCAATATTTCTTGATCATTTACGGGAAGGGCCATATCGTTTGTACCGCGTTTTATAATTTGAATGTATGAGCAGTATGATTGGTAGTCGTTTTTAAAATCGAATATGGCGTAACTGAAGAATTTTTGAATGTATGTCCTTAGTCTTAGTCTTGATCAGGTGAGGGAAGTTGTGGTATGCGGGTGGGCACCGTTCTTACCGTCGATGTTCCCGGTTCTATCGAATGTATCGTGGTCTGTGAGTCCGTTTCGCCTGTTTTCGGCTTTTGTTGTTGATTCACCAGGCCGGAGAACTTTATGTGGTGTACCGTGGTCAACTAGACCTACCTTTTCGAAATCAGGACAGTGTTTAACCAATGCTTCCTGAATTACGGAGTTTTTTTATCGCTTTTGCGGATTTGATGGATTGTTTTTGGTAGAGTATTGTGTGCCCAAACCCTGTGTTTTATGTGTTTCTGTAAACAGCCTTTGATAGACCAAGTCATATTGTAAGTAATTTGTAACATTTTTCGTTTTAATATTAAAAAGACTTGTAAATAGAGCTACCGAATTAATGGAACAGTAAGCCGATTGTGTGTAAATATATATCGTGCGTAAAAGCGATTTTTTTTGTGCACATAAACTATATAACGTCCTGACCAAATAACTTATGCGTATCGCTATCGAAATTTAAAACTGGGGAATGGGTTTGTCTTGCCGATCGAGAACATTAGCAGCTATCCTGAATCCGTTCTCGTCCGTTTTGCTATCTGGTGAAGACGTATTCAAGAGTTCTGTGTAGAAGGTAATTCAACATTGTACATTATTGTGATTGCTTTATCATAACTTTGTTTATAAATTTGGTGATATTATTTATTGATGAGCAAATAAACGTAGTCGTTTTTTTTGGTGTTATTTTGCGGAATTTGATGCTTTCACGTCGTCTCAATAAAAGGTTGACGAACTGCTTTTATTTGCTATATATTTGGTATTTTGTTTTTTTATTATTTAATCCTCTGATGTTTGAATTTGATATTCCCACAAATGATCCTATTAATAATTTTGCTTATGCTGTAAACTCGACCACATATAACTATCGTCGTGCTAATTTCTGTGAAATGTATAACGAATTTCTATCTTTGTCTGACTGGAGTGAATTAAATTATGTATCAGATGTTAATGAAGCTTGTAGTATATTACACTCTCGTATTGAAAAAGTAATTAAATCACACACTCCAGTATTCAAACAAACACCTGAAAAATATCCTCCCTGGTTTTCTATGGACATAATTAACAACGTTAAGCTCAAAAATAAGGCTAGGTTAAATTTTAAAGGAATATAAACGGTTAAGAGCTTTAATTAAAGTTCAAGACTGCTTACGCTTACGCTAAGTACGTTGATTATGTTGAAAAATCTGTTTGTTCTGGACCCAATAAATTTGTTAATAGTAAAAAGGGTGTTATTTACAAAAAATCAGCATGGTTTTATGTCCAATCGTTCCACTGAAACGAATTTAGCTTGTATAACTCAGTTTATATCAAACACTCTCAATAGGCACGGTCAGGTGGACGTCATATACACTGATATCCAAAAAGCATTTGATCAAATAAATCAAAAAACGATATTGTTTAAACTTAATGCGCTTGGGTTTTCCTCGTCACTAATTGAATTGATATATTCTTATATAACAAATAGACAATTATTTATTCAATATTCTAAGCAATTTATCGCTAGTTCTGGGGTTCCTCAAGGGTCCAATTTAGGCCCATTGTTATTCTTATTATATATCATATTATATTTTAAAAAGAGCGGTTAGGCTTATAAATGACCCGTCTTTAACTTCTCACATACAGTCCCTTGAGCATAGAAGGATGATTTCAGTTCTTTCTTTCTATTATCGTTATTACAACGGCTATTGTGCTGCTGAATTATATTCTTTGATACCATCGCGGGCTATCTTTGCGAGAAACACGCGGTTCGCTCATTCACATCATCAGTATGCAGTACAAATCTCCACTTGTCGTACCAAACGGGCGCAATCCACATTTTTCTACACGGCTTCTAAACTCTGGAATGATCTCCCTAGTTCCTGTTTTTCTCTCACTTATGATATGAGAAAATTTAAGGTAGCTGTTCATAGGCATCTATTGGCAATTCATTATCCTTCTATCGATCCTACTAAGTGTTCCTGAGTGCTTTAGCACGATAGGTCAAATTTAGCCTATTCAGGTCCAGAATCATAAAAAAAAATAGCAATGATTTATCCGCAAAAGTTGAGGATCATCATCTTTTGTTTGCAGATGACCTGAAAATTTACAAGGAAATTGTCACTCGTGAGTATTTTTGTGATCTTCAGAACTGCTTAATCTCGGTTTCCAAATGGTGCTCGCTAAACAAATTAAACCTTAATATTTCCAAATGTAAAGTAGATTCATTTACAAGCAAAAAGAACCCCGTATTGTTTACTTATACTATCAATAATGTAGCTAATAAGAGATGCGAAACATTCAGAGGCGTACTCTTTGATACTTAACTTTCCATTGTTAAACATACAAACTCTGTTATGTTGCCTGCATCTAAAGCGTTAGGATATTGCATGAGGAATTGGCCAAAATTTAAATCAACCAACAGTTTAAAGATAATATGTTTCACTTTTATTCGTAATAAACTTGCGTACGCATCAATAATTTGGTCTCCGGTTTACCATAATTCTTTTCAACGTTTAGAGGGTATTAAGCGGAGAATGCATAAGTATATGCATCTACGTTGTTTTAATGTTTATCCGGATCGAGGTTTTGACAATAACCTTTGGTTGCAACATTTTAATATTGAATCTCTTCAGTTAAAGCGTAAATGTCCTTCGTTACCTTTTTTTTATAATCTGCTTAACAACAAAATCGATTGCAGTAATTTGCTTAGTCAGGTTAATTTTGCTGTTCCGAGAATTGAGACTCGACATATGCGTTCTTTTTATTTAGATACACCAGTAACTAATATTATGATAAAATCTCCATTTATTCTATGTGTAGCTTGTTCTTATTTGTGATATTTGTTATGACCATAAGAGGGTTATTATTTATTGTTTTAAAAATAGGTTTGCAGAATGATATTCCTTCTTTTTCTTTCTTTATCTTTTTATTGTTATACTGTTATACTGATATTAATTATATGTAAAAGGATGTTTAAGTTTTGGAATATTTTGGATTAATATTGTAATGAGCAATTAAGTTTATCTTTTGCTTTTGTTTCCTGTAATTCGGCAGCTACCTGTTGGAAATAAATCTGATTATTACAATTATTATTATTAAATGTACTGTAAATTTATGTATATGAACATTTCGCATGGTAAAATTGATTTTTAGTGACCAATTGGTTACGTATTGTTTTGAATTTATTCATATTTAGATAATTCTATTCCCGTAGTTTAAAATTAAAGGCCACTTGGTAAGCTTACAAGGTTGACTTATTTATGCTCCCGTATTCTAGAATTTAAGATTTTAAATTTGAACCGTAAGCAGTGTAAATATATTATTTTGTTGTGTGATTTGTAATATACGACTATTCGGGTGGAATAGATGAACAATTAATTGAATTTTATAGTTTTTTTTTTGTGATCTTCTCCCGACCAGTGAAAGCAATAATTTACGAAGAGTAGTAATTTGATTATTCAAACTAAAAAATTAATTGAGAGGTAAATTTTGATTTCAATTTTGTTGATTCATTTTAAAAGTAACCATTGGTAATTTCCTACAAGCGAAGCATTTAGTGTCATACAGTTTATTGAGTTTTATTAAATATTTTGTGTTGTTTAACGTAACCGATTAGAGGAATTTTAAATGACGTTTATCTAGTTTTGTCTAATTATTTTAGTTTGGAGTTCAGTTAATGACAGAGCTTTAGAGATGAGTAGTATTTAAATTTGAGTTAATAAGGTTTAAGGGAAACTTTTAACGTCACCTAATTTATTTTTATTGCGTTTGAGTTATTTTGTTCACAAGCGTTGGGGGTAACGTAACGAAATATAAAGTTAAAGAAGTCATTGAAACCCAACAGCTGATTTGCGCACACGCTGCTTTAGTATTTGAGCTTGTGGATATTTTAAGACGTGCACCTGGAGGTAGCCAACGTAAGGTAAGTGAGATCTTTTGACTGTTGAAGGATGATTTATCTACGTGTACCCAGGTGTATTCTTACCGATATCGTCTTAATAACAGTCTGGCGCCCTTTACTTGACTTTATTTTAATTACGCCGTACCCTTATTTGCGGCTTTCGACAATACGACTAATCACCTTCAGTATTTTTAAATTCAAAAACACGCCCACGCCCTCTGTCCCACCGATCTAGTCTGGTGCACTCTAATTATCTGTTACCTGCCGTTTTAGTTTTATTTTCAACATTCGCTTTTTTACGCGGTACCAACCTTAGTGGTAGAAAAAAACCTACTATTCTATGAACAGCTGTGATGGTACTCAAAATGTTAAAGTACAAGTATTAATTACCATAAGAAGATATTTTCAATGTAAAGTAACTTCTAAAGATGGACTGGGTATTATAATTAACGGATGCTGCCTTTTGATAATTATGTAGGTAAATTCATTTTACCTTTACGTAAATAACTTAAACTTGTTATTCTAGGTCCAATAACATTTACTCATTCCGAGAGAAATTCAAACTTAAAGTGCAAAATGATGGTCGATTAAAATTATGTAGCTTATAAACATGCCTATCGAAATAATAGTACAATTAAAAGCTGCAATATTATCAAGAAAATGTAGTTACTATGAAGGCTGTTCAACATATTTTTATATTTTGGGAAAAAATGCTATACTTGTTACTTGTTTGTAACGGTGTGTGATTACATTAGTAACATTATTGTTGTTATTACACTGAGTACCTGTTTATTATATCTTACAATGAAACGTTTTTATTATAAATAAAACATCGGACACTATGCATAAGTAAAAACTGAATTTTCAAATTCGTTTATTGAAAAACAAAATGAAACACGGCAGTGAAGCTCATCGACAGTCATTAACTTACAACCCCTACTACCACGTGCACTTTTCGGTTTTTTCAAAAGTGCCCTAAATTTTCAGAAATTTGCATTTATATTAATTCTATGCATACGTATATAGGTAAAAAAGCGATTTTTCAAATTCTTTTTTTTTTAATAAGAAAACACAGCAGCGAAGCTTATAGGCAGTCATTAACTTACAACCCTCTACTATCACGTGCACTTTTAGGGTTTTTGAAGTGTCCTAAATTTTGAGAAATTTGCATTTACATTAATCCCATACATACGTATATAGGTAAAAAGCGAGTTTTCAAATTCTTTGCTTGAGAAAAAAGGAAACACGGCAGCGAAGCTTATAGACAGTCATTATCTTACTACCCTCTACTTTCACGTGTACTTTTCGGTTTTTTTAAAAATGCACTAAATTTTGAAAAATTTGCATTTACATTAATCCTGTGCATACGTATATTGTTAGAGTATACGTTGCGTTTAATTTTAATTAATTTTGTTTAATTAGAAGGGTTTCATAATGGGATACCGTACATAGCTTTCCACATCATCTTAGCACGATTCTGTTTATTATTATTTGTAGTGATGTTGTGATAATGAAAGTGGTAAAAGGAAAGTGTTTTACAATTATTACTAGTATCTGTTAGTAACAAGTTTATATCGGAGAGGTGAGGGATCTGATTCATTAGATTAGAGCTTAAGCAGTCTTTCGACTACCAATAGCTTGTCTTCTAATGAACTTAATTTTGACAAAAGAAAGAAATAAAAAGAAATCATAATTTTGAGCTTATGCAGTCTTTTGGATACCAATAACTCGTCTTCTAATGCACTTACTTTTGACATAAAAAGCATTTGAATGTAAATGAATTATTTTCTAACCACATTTTGGTCAGGATGTTCAAAGTCGTCGTCATTATCAACATCATTATCAATCTCGGTCATGCATTCTTTGTAGTCACCTGTTGCCAAATTTTTAAGCGAATTCAATGCAGTGGATGTTTCGAAAGGGCTCAGCAAAACGGTGATAATGAATTTTCTAAAGCATTCGTCAAGTTCACTCATTCTTCGGCACATAACTAAGCAACCCATACCATCTAATAATACACCTGCTACTTTTTTATCTATATACATGACTTTTATTCGCCTAGCCATAATGTGCATAAAATGAGCGCAACAGATATGGATTTTCACGAATCCATTAATCACAGGTGAATTATTCATACATTTATAAGTATTTAAATAATTTGCAATACTCATTCTATTGCATACGTTCATGAAACTATTTATGGATGCCCAACTCCAATCAACAACGACATGATGAAAACAGGACCACCGATGAAGATTCTTTTCAAAAAAGTATTGACATTTAGATAAAAAAGTGGAAACTGAATCGATACTGTGGGTACTTGAAATTAATTCTAAAATTGGGAAAATAGTATTATTCACCGGTATTGCCCCTGCATAGTAAAATATACGCTTCACTTGGGTGTTACAATTGAGATCTCTTACCAGGGATCCCGTCGAGTCGAAAAACAACGTAGCAGGACATAATTTTTTGAGAATTTCCAGTTGTAGCGCAGAATACAAAGAATGTATTGCCACTCAGAATCTCCTTTTCGCCCTTCCTCAATCCTCATTACCTAAATCAATAAAATCGTTCGAAGAAAAATCGCCGTCAGCCATACATTCCAATTTTGCGTTTTATAACACTTCTAAATTTTTAACAGATTGATAATTTCCCAGGGAAGCGGGGACTTCTTCCAAATCTCGAATAAAATCTAAGTGTAGAGAACGTGGGTTTTGACGAATCAACATTGGTTTTGCCTCTCTTCTTTGAAGAAAATTGGTTGAAAATTGACATATTACTAACATTTACGAGACCACCTGTGATATAATCGAATTTGAATTTTTTGCAACCAGCATACTTGCAAACTACATAATCGACAAATTTACCTTTTCTACAAAAATGTATTCCTCCAAATGAAAGAACACAATATACTTTACGAACTAATACTTCCTTTTTTACATTTTCCCTATAACACTCGTGATCATCTTAAGTTGGTCGTCAAAGTTAACGGACATGTTTCAAGTGTCCTCCGACTTCTACCTGCGGTTGGTGAAACATGTGCGCGTAAAAAAATGAGAATTACTAAACCTATCACTAGTGCAAGAAAAAAGGTGAGTTTGTTATAAAACCCAGCGTGTTAAATACTAATAAACAAATAATAACATTCATCTTATTTAGTAGAATTTTAACGTGTGAAATGACTTTCTAGATACATAATTAAAAAAAGGCGCGAAAACATGATTTTTGCATTTCTATGCAAATCCTAGGAAATTACGGTTCCTTTCAAACTAATGTCAGGTATGTTTGTTAAAACTCATAAAATCGTAAGGTAAACGTGAAAGTAGAAACTCCACTCCTTTTGTTTAGGTTTTAACTCATACACGTACATTTTTACAATTACAGTAATTGTTAAATCAAGTTCTAAATTTGAATTAATAATAAATAAATAATAATTGAACTAGTAGAATTGTAATACATGTAAAATAACTTATACAAAAATACGGCTCCTTTTAACGAGTGTTAAAACTCATTATAATCGTAATGTAAACTAAAAGTTCAAATATTCAAACACGTAAACATTTCGCAATAACAAAACATATAGAGAACTAATGAAGTCGCATATTCTATCCCACGGCAGCGCGGGGTGTATAAAACATAAACATAAATACGTATTTGTAACAGTAGTATAAAAATTCAAAACGTGCCGGATGTGATTCAAAAAACAAAAAAATGTACAACTTAAATTATGAAAGTAAAAAAGAAAATATTATATATATATATATATATATATATATATATATATATATATATCTGTGTGTAGGTGTATATATTTATATATTCATACAGTAAGTATACACGCTATATTATTTACATCTTTCTTAACTCTGTCTATGTTTCTACTTCTTATTTCCTTACGTATCGGGGCAGTAGGAAAATAACTGTACGATAGTAGGACGATACCGTTAGTAGGGAATGGTACATCGTGTGGGGCACGATTGGGCTAGTAGCGGTCTGCCCGCTATGTAATTACTCAAAAGAACAATACAATTGCCTCGGATTCACCTGGCTACAAGGGGCGGTCAAGGTCAAAATAGATAAGCCCCGTCGCTGACGACTGCAAGGAATGAGTCGGTATGGGGAATGTTAGAGGTACATAAGGTAAAGAATTTGAAATTGCGAATGAACTGTACGAAAAGTAGCTTGATATTCTATGTGTATCGGAGATAAAGCGCAAAGGAAAGGATGCTGCGGAGATGGAGGATGGCAGCTTAGCACTATGGTCAAGAGTTGAGACTGAAGTGCATGGCGCAAAAGGAGTTGGAGTGATCATAAGTGAAAGAGCTAAAAGATGTGTTATACAGTACGAATTGGTATCCCCCCGGGTAATGTGGGTGGGTTAGAATGAAAGTGAATTTTCAAACAAAATTTCTTATTGCAGGCTATCCACCGGTGAATAGGAAAGAGAGTGTGAGAACCTCTGCAATGATGCAGAGAACGTGTTGAGCGTATGTAAGCCAAATGAAAGAGTGGTAGTATTGGCAGATATGAATGGATTGGTAGAGAGAGAACATACTAGTTCTAGGAAAGTTCGGAGAGTCAATGAGAATGAAAACGCCTGGTGAACATCTCTGTGGAGAGAAGCCTGTTTGTATCTAATACGTGGTTTAAATATAAACATGTGTATATGTATACATAGCAAAGAGGCGAATCTAAAAGTATGATTGACCTGATAGTGTATGATGAAAAACTTAAAAACCCGGTGAGAGACACAAAAGTAATGCGCGGGTCGGAGTGTGGATCGGACCACTTTATTGTTGTATCGAGAGTGTGTTTAGGGAAAACGTGGGTCTGGAGGAGATGCTGTGGGTAAAGAGTTTAATGTGAATGAAACAGTATGGAACGAACAAATAAAAGACAATGACGTTGGAAGTGCGTAGATAAGCTTGAAAGACCGTGTTGTCAATGGTCCCTTGCAGATATGTGGAAGAGCGACTGTAGGTAGTCAAACAAAATGTGCTTGGTGGAATGAATCGGTAAAAAGGCAGTACATAAGAAAAAAGATGCGTACATGGCAATGATTGCTGCAAAAAATAATACTGAGAAAAGGCGATTGTATGAGGTGTTACCCATATCAAAAAGATACATACAACTGTGGTGCTTATGCTACAGGATTCATCTTAACGTGTATTAAATAGTTTGTACAGTGATAAGGGTTTTGATCCTATTTTGTTTCTAAATTATCTACAAACCTTTGTTTTAGAATCGTCAGAAAATATAATCAATCGTTGTTTAAATTCCGGTTTAGGAAGCGACGAAAATGGAAAACCATTACGTTGGATTCAGTGTTCCTCCTGTTTCAGATGGTTGCACGACACGTATTTGATAGATATTCCTCATGATGATTTCAATAGATTAGCAAATGATTCATTTACATTCAAATTCTTTTTATGCCAAAATGAAGTGCATTAGAAGACGAGTTATTGGTAGCCGAAAAACTGCTTAAGCTCAACATTTGTAATGAGTGTAATCCTTTATTTCTCTAAGGTAGGTGATTCCTTTTAGTTCTTTCTTTTGTCAAAATTAAGTTCATTAGAAGAAAAGCTAGTGGTAGCCGAAAGACTGGTTAAGCTCTAATTTAATGAATTATATCCCTCACCTCTCCGATATAAACTTGTTAACTAGTAGATACTGTAACGTGTAAAAATCGATATAGGATCGATTGCATCGTTTTATCTGGTTACTGTTTCTAAAAGCTACCTTAAATAAGTATCTGTAATTTAAACATTTAGTAATGTGCTTTAAGCTTACTGGTATCTATTTTCTTTACTATAATGATTTAAAATTTATCTATTTACTGCATTTACTAATGAATATGATGGATTAAATGTTATACAAAATTATTCCTATACTGTAGCTAATTTCTACTTCACATATGATTTTCTTTTATGACGTGTACGTTTCTACATTATACGAAAATTATTTCTCTCTCAAATCCACCTTTGTATTTTAAAAATTTACTCGTTTTTAGTTTAACGTATTAAAGCTTTCTGTAGTTATTTAGCATTTATTAAATAAAAATTAATTTCAATTAGTACCTATAGCGGCATCTCAGAGATGTACATAGTTCTGGTGATTGATATACTTAACTCTCAAAAGGGATCTGTTATTTTGTTATTTCTTAATAAATACTCTGTATAAATAACGATTTATTCTGTTAACAATGCATAAAATGCTATTGTGGTAACAATGATTGATAGGAATATTTTTCAAGTTCTAAAATTGTTACTTGAGGCGTTGGCTTTCTTTTCAAAACCGCCATTGCTGTGGAATGGTTGAGCTTTCTAGAAAATTTTTCCTGTTTCTATTTCGTAGATGTTAAGCATAATTTTTTTTGGAAACTTTTCACAATATAGTATCGCTTTGTTGTATAGAAGTGATATAATCGCTATTAAAAGCGGATGTAATAGAAATATTTCACTCCATTCACACCTGTTCGGTAAGCCGTATCAGATCTTGTTAACCTCGTTGTAATTAGAACTTCTCTTTCAGGTTTCAAACACAAACGAATTTCAGATTATTTCTTCAAAGGAATAGATGTTAGCAATTGGTTAAGACATTTACACTAACGCTCGCATTCGACCTTAAAGGTAACACCTCACTAAATAAACACCGTTCTAATCCTTTATTTTCGTTTTAGCTCTTAAGTTTCCATATAACTTAAGTTCCCATGTAACTTTACCGTTACGATTACATCTAAGTTCATGTTTACATTTGGTTTTGTCTTTATTGATGTAACAGAATTACCCGTTCTCTATCTCGTGGCTTATTATTTGGATTGTACTGCTGATACACTGCGGTCCGCTGTGTCTAACGTACTTGGTATTGCGTGATCGTTGAGGTACACCTGCATTGAAGCTGGTGAAATCTTGGCTACCTTGAATAACGCATAAACCTTCGGAAACGCAGGTCAGCTCTATCCTTTTATCGTATCTAAATTGCTTCAGCAGAATACGATCGCCTACAACGAAATGAAGTACATTTACCTTATTTCTGTTAACAAGTATTTGACAAAAGTTTTACCCACGAATACAACTCGTACCTAAATTGTAGTATAAGTTCGGTGTCAGTTTGATACCTGACGTGTGCTAATTTTAATACAATTTCTCTCATGTAGAACTGTTACATGTTAATCAAACCATTCTTCAATAGTTTACACACACTCAACAATCAACATTTTGATTAATTTTTGTTAAAATTGTAGAGAGTTCATGTATAACCTCCATTTTGGGGATAATTAATTTTGCACTATTGTCTATGTGGCCGTGCGCAGTAGCTTTAATGCTTTAATGTTTATACCAGATATAATTTTTTGTGTATCGCGATATTGAATCATGTCAAGTTTGGCGCGAGATTTCGTGCTATTTTAAATTCTTATGGATAAGGTTGTTCGGACCAATTTATTTTCTAATTTAAATTGCTTAATTATTCATATTCTTTTTATTCGAGATATATTAAGTGGAATGAACAAGCTCTTCCAATTGTATTTAGGTAATTGAATCAAAAAAGGGTTTGTATTCAGTTTTGTAAAACGAAAGGCAAGCTGAATTATTTAATTAATTTTTCTTTCTTGTAAATAACTGATTTAATAGGTTTATTAAATTGGCCCTTCAGGTTAAGGTACGTAAGATCTTACGTCGGCCGGAAGGGGTATTATTATTTTTGGTATTATAATTATAAATTATAAATTACTGTGGGCGTATGTACAAGCTCACGACTTGCCCTCGTCAAGCTAATTTTAACTTATATACTTTTTTGGTTTTGGGGATAACGTACATACTGTGTATAACTTATTTTATTTATCATTTATATATTTATATAGCTATACAGTAACGGTTGGCTTATTGCCTCCTTAGTTGAGAATTTAAGAAATAAATAAATTTACGTTTGTTAAGGGAATTGCCACTTAATTACTATTCCTATTACTCCCTGTTTCAAGCTTTACAGACTCTCTCCCTCTTCCAAGGAATAAGAACCTATTTTCTTTTCCTTCTTTCTTTAAAGCTTGTGGCGCTTATTTCGGTTCTTTTCTCACTAACCAAATTCTAATTTAACTACTTTATCGATATCTCCAAAACACCCATTCAATCCGAGTGCTCTGCGGTCTTCGAACCGTTTGATTGAGTTTTAGCCGAGCTCAATCATTTCCCCGTATTGTGCCATGTGGTGGTTAGACACGTGGCAAAACTAGTAATAATTGTAAAACAACTTTCTAAGATATATGAAAATAACTAAAAATCGTCCAAATTTTCAATCGGCTATATCTTTTTTAATACGAAAAAATTATAAGAGAGTCTTTTGATAGCTATTTTTATGCAAAATGCGAAAATTTAGTAATTATTGTTCGAGCTACAACCCAAACATACATTTTTTTTAAATGGCAACTATAGGTGGCTATGGACTCATTCGATGGCTTATTTTTTTATGATTAATTAACTCACAGTTTTCAAAAAAAATGTAATTATAATATTTATTAAACAAATTAGAGTGTGCTGTGAACATTTAAATAACAAAATAAGCTCATATTCTACTACTAAATTTGTGGAAACAACAAGGAATAATGTACTACATTATCAAAATAAAAAAGTTCTAAATAAATTTAACTAACAACGAAGAGCAAAAAATATAAACAGATAACACAATCATAGAAGTGCTTCAGAATGGCCTACATTATTTTGAACACACATTTGACATCGTTTTAAAATTTCGTTTTGAACTTTTAATAAACTTTGGGTTCTAATTTGTTGTATAGCAACACGAATTTTATTTTTTAAATCGTCTAGATTACCAGGTTTTGCACGGTACACTTTGTCTTTAATTGCACCCTACAAGAAAAAGTCCAGGTGGGTTAAGTCTGGAGATCGCGGCTGCCAAGCTATCCAATTATTAAAACGTTCCTGTAAATTGTTACACACAAGTAATCCATTGTGTGCTGGTGCCCCGTCGTGTTGAAAATAATTCAAATTTTGAATTACGTTCAGAAATTAATATTCAGTATTTAAGTACAAAGTACAACTGGTTACAACAAATAATTCAATATCTACTATTTGACAGTCAATAAATGATGAGTTTTGTTTTTAATTGTCACAGAACACCACGGCAAACATTGCATTTGATTAGTAAATACTATAATTACAGTTTTTTGAAAATTGTGAGTTAACTAATAATACTAAACATACAAAGCTATACATTTTTGAGATCAGAAAAGATAAGCCATCGAATGAGCTCATAACCACCTATAGTTGCTATTTAAAAAAATGTATGTTTGGGTTATAGCTCGAAAAATAATTACTAAAAAAATTTTTTATTCACATTTTCCCATTTTGCGTAAAAATAGCTATCATGTATTTTGAATATTAAAAAAGATATAGCCGGTTGCAGATTTGGAAGATTTTTAGTTATTTTCAGATATCTTAGAAAGTTGGCAACAATGCTGAATTTTCTTCTCTATATTTGAATTATCATGTAATTCTGCCCAACTTTGCTAATTTAACCGAACTCTGTATCTCTTATAATAACGAAGATAGTCAAGAACTTGGGTAGATTCTAGACACCTATATATATATATATATATATATATATATATATATATATATATATATATATATATATATATATATATATATATATATATATATAATGAACAGGTACTCAGTAATAACAACAATAATGTAACTAATGTGGTCATACACCTTTACAAACAATTAACAAATATAGCATTTTTTCCCAAAATATAAAAATATGTGTCGAACACTCGACCTTCATCATAACTACATTTTCTTGATAATATTGCAGCTCTTAATTGTACTATTATTTCGATAGGTATGTTTATAAGCTATATAATTTTAATCAATCATCATTTTGCATTTTCAGTTTGAAATCCTCTCGGAATTTGTAAAGGTCATTAGTCCTAGAAAAACAATTTTAGGTTAATTATGTAGAAATAAAATTAATTTACCTACATAATTATCAAAAGGCAGCAGCAAATTCTTTAATTTTAATACCTAGTCCATCTTTAGAAATTATTTTACGTTGAAAATATCATCTAAAGCTCGTCTTAGATCGTAATATTTCTTGTAACAAATCTGTTACAAGATTTGTAAACAAAAAAAATATGACCATATAAAACAGAAAGTTCTTCACAAATTTTGGTAACAAAACGTGATCGATTTTAGAACGTGCTCTACATGTACAAATTGCTATAACATTTTGTGCTGCGAATATGCGTACTACGAATTTCCTGTTCAGTGCCTTCTAACCTCAAAGTTTGTGATGTTTGTTTATTTACGTTTTGCAACGATCGTTCAGTAGTATTCATAAAGGGTAGTCGTGTTGTGTATTACTATACATTATCAAGATAAGAAGCTTCGAAGTAATTATCAGGTCTTCACAACAATAGCATCGGTATTAATAGAAGAATATGAGAAGTATACATGTATGTATGCTATAAAACACAAAAATTACCACAACAAACACATCAGGGGAATTACACTGGAAATCATATGTGACGTTGTTAGGTCGGTAAGGCCAAATACAACCGTTATGGATTTGCAAAAAAAAATGAAGGGTATTTGAAGTACGTATCTGGTCTTGTACTATATCACAATTATCATTGTTTCAGGTATACAAACCATCAGTATGGTACTTCGAAAAATTAATGTTTTTGAATGAACATCTCACCATGCGCAAATCTACTATATCATATACAGTTAATGCAACTGAGCACAAGTCCACTGTCACTTGAAACTAATTCATCAGATTACATGGAATTAGAAGAAGGAATGTATGAAATAGGCAGTGATGGTGTTCTTGTGGTTTCTCCTGCTCCAACAGATAGCAGTAGCAGTACAGCAGAAGGACAAGTCGCAAATAGCAAGGAAAATAATGAAGAATGAGATAGAAAAGCTGATTTTTCAGACGCAGATGGAAGATTATTAAGTAAATTTAATGTTTATTAAAATACTTATCTTTTGGGTTTAAATGGTGTAATTTTGTATTTAAGTTATACAAATCGAAACGTTTCGATAACACTTACAGTTATCTTCGTCAGTAGTATTATTATCTATCAAAATTGCTAAAGATGTTGAAACAATCTTGTGAAATTTGAAAAATTAAAACATAAACATAAACCTGCTATTAATATAACAGTTTGGAAATAAAAAATACACCATTTAAACCCAAAAGATAAGTATTTTAATATGTATAATAATGGGGAAAGTTTATTTTTCATAAATTTAATGTTTGTTTTTGAAATAAAAAAATTACGTAAATCATAATAGTGGTGTTTTATTTTCTTTTTTATGTTACAAATTTACAGCTTTATATTGCCAGGGCACGGATCCAACTGTATTAAAATATTTTGTGAATTTCTCTCTTACCAGTAAAGCTTCTTAAGTGGGTCTATTGCCACCTTGTGATCGCACAATATTTGGGAGCTGTAATTCTTCTGTTCTTTGAGTGTAACCGGCAACATTTGTAGTAGGTAAAAAATTGTGTAATACACAACAAGCTAATGTTGTGACTTGAACCTTTTCAGGTCTTAAATTGATTGTCTGCAATAAAATTCTAAATCTATTTGCCATAATACCAAATGCATTTTCCACAACCCTTCTGACACGAGATAATCGGTAATTAAATATACGTTTTCAAGAAACAATAGACACAGATCATACAGCAACTGATATTAACCGTTCATGCTATCAGAAAAGAATTCAGCAAAGCCGTGAACAAACCAATTATGAGGTAATTAGTTTATGAATCAGTTTATAAGAGACTACCAAAACAAAAATAAAAAAAAAGCATTAACTGTAAGTGACATAACTCAATACAAAAAACTGACAACATCTCAAAAGACGTCACATTCTTTTAGCGCTTTACAGCAAAATAGTAGAAGCATTGCAAAAAATTTTAATAGCATAACTATATTCTTAAATCAACTAGATCATTACTTTGATGTTATAATGGCATATAACAGACCCAAAATTTTTTAACTTAAGTGGTTATAAAATGGTCTACAACCAAGGTTACATCAATCAAAATGATGGCGTATATAAAAGAAATACATAATCATGACAGCTCAATACAACCTATAAATAATATCAGAGCTATTATAACTAAATTGACATACCCATATCAGAATTCTTTTAAATAACACAGTACCTGCGGATTATAAATTTATTGTAGGAGATATTAATATTGACATCTATTCGCATACCGATTATTGTCACGAATATCTGAACATACTCAGTGAAGCAGGCTACAAATCGTTGGTTAATGTATACACAAGAGTAGATAAACAATCCAAATCCTGTATCCATATCTTTGTAAAAAGTAAAGAAAATATAGATAATCAAATTCCAATAGTTTATGAAAATGTCATAACAGATCATGACACAACCATAAACATAACCCAGAACTTAGGAAAAAATACAGAACCAAATATTCATAACAGAAAATTTATTAAGAGATTAAATCAACAGAAGCTGACCCGAAACCTAGAACAAATTAATTTTTGCAATGAAATAAAGTATATGGAACGGACTTTTTTGTCGATAAAATAAAATCGGAAATAGCAAAGGCAACTACGATCATAAAGGTAAAACCATATGATATCAAGCGGAAGGAACGGATAATTGCGGGGTTTGTTAAGTCCAGCAACCAAAAACAAGAACTATGGAAATGTAAACTTTCACCATTAACACTCATAATAAAATACTTATCTTTTTTGGGATTTTTTAATGGTGTACTTTAAATTATACAATCTAAACGTTTCGATATACAGTTATTCGTCAGTAGTAATGTTTGTTAAAATTTTAACAAACATTACTAGACGAAGATAACTGTAAGTGTTATCGAAACGTTTAGATTGTATAATTTAAAGTACACCATTAAAAAATCCCAAAAAAGATAAGTATTTTATTTAAAAACAAGAACTGTTTAAAGCTTGGAAAAATGACCAAAAAAATATTGACATTAGGAATATAAAAATACATTTATCCGCAAACGTCACAAAAGTGACACTTTTATGACTCAATGACAAAGGTAAAAGTTTTACTTTTCAGACATGGAGTAAAAGTTGTACTTTTGTGCCTAGGCATTTTTATTTTTACCAAATGTGCTTATTAAATGTGCGTTGTTATGGTTTCATTACTTGCAAAGCGTTTACTTGCAAGCGTCCTGATTATCTTATTTTTTTACCTGCTAATTATGTTTGATCAGCTGAATTATTTGCCTCACTTCGTTCGGAAAAATAAACATTCAGCTTCGCCACATAAAGTATCACTTTTACTCTTCATAACATAATATACTATTAATACGTTTATAAAGGTCACGAAAATAAACTACTACAAAAATTTATTAAATGGCAAATCAGATAGTAAAACTTTGTGGAATACGGTAAATGAAAAAACATCAAACAGTACAAAAAACAATGAAATCAAACAAATTACAACTACATCCGGAAACAAGGTCAGTACGGAAAAAGAGATTGCGGATGTACTTAATCAACACTACGTAAATGTTGGAAAAAATTTATCAAATGCTATAACAAAATCGCAACCCAAAATTAAACCTGTAAGAGAAGCAAATCCAAATTCTATATTATTACACCTACTGATGAAACAGAAGTAAAGAAATACATAAAAGGTTCAAAAACCAATAAATCACCAGGAATGGATGGCATCACATCAGAACTATTCAAGCAAAACGCCAATATCCAAGTTAGCAAAAATCTTTGAAAAAGTCCTTAAAAGTCGTTTGGTTCAATTTCTCGATAAATGCAAAATCCTATCACCTTCGCAGTTTGGTTTTCGTGAGAAAAAGTCTACTCATGATGCCCTTATTGATTTGACAAATAACATAAAAGAAGCTCTTGATACAAATAAACGATCTCTTTGTGTATTTATCGATTTGGCTAAAGCCTTCGATACAGTGAACCACCTACAACTACTACAAACACTCGATGATATAGGGATATTGTAACGGGAGCTTTAGAAAAATCAAAATTTCGCGCTAAATTATACGAGATTAGATGTTTATACATTATTTTTCTGGATAAAGAAACGGTTATTATTTATTTGTATTTGAATGTAATTAATATTAAGATGAAAAGCTTGAGTTTGTTTTAATATATTTAAAATACGCAGCATTTACAAGTGCATTAATGTGGTGGAAGGAATGGTGCTGTTATAATAATGATTTTTAGTTTTTAAGTCAGTAGCATACAGGGAGCGGCCACAGAGAGTCGCGATAAGTAAGCGAACAGAAAGGGTCGCATAAAAATAAGCGATCAGAATTGGCGGTCTAAGCGACATTGTACAGTCACGCTGCCCTATAAAGTGTTAAAATTACAAATAAGAATTAATTAACGGTGATAGGGAAGAAGTAGAAAATTACCTTCCTTACTAAAATAATAAAAAGTGAAGTGAAGTGAAGATAACACGTTTTATATGTTTCAGAACCGTAATCAATCGTGTTTATATAGTGAACAATAAATATAATAGATAGTAATCGACCCGAATTGGGAAATCGAAGTATAAAGGACAATAACTGGAATTTATTGATGTGTAAAAAGGGAGCATTCGCGTGTTGTAAATAGCTTGCATTTTGTTGCGCAGGCTATTTGTAGTTAAGACAGAACGATTAAGTAAAAACTGTATAGTGTAAATATATCGAACAATCATCTACTCAAATCATTAAATGATGAAAGAAAATTAGAAGCGTATTTAGCTACACAAAAGTATAAGGAAAGATAAGGACGACAATCGAAAAACGGTGCCAGAGTGCCGACAGGTGACATCATCGGAAGAGCAGGCTCTAACCTTTGTGAGGCCTCTTATCAGCGCACAAAGAAACGCCAGTATTACATCATCAGTTGCAACGAAAATAAGTAAGAACCTTTTTTGTTCGTGTTAATAAATAAAACTTTCTTGTGTTTGATTTTCTCGAAATTTTACATTTGATTATCACAACTAAACGTTTAGTTCTGATAAGGATTTTATTTGTTATGTGTTAGTTTTAAGAAGGTTATCTTATATTATAGGTTTGAGTTTATATAAATATTTGTAAACAACGCGTTGATGCATTTTCGTTCAGATTTAGAATTTAATTAAATGAGTATAACGTTTGATTTATTTTTATTGTTAAAGATTATTAATATTAAAAGGCCTATACAAGGATTGAATATATAAATGCAGAAAGAAGTCAACTCAATAGGAATCCAGATAAATAAATCAAAATGAGCATAATTGTGGGAAATGATAACAGAAATCGTTTCTTTATATTAACTTGAGCTAGCCATTACAACCAATCAAGAAAGGAGTTCCTAAACATAAAGCTTAAAATTTATTTACGCAAACAGAAATTAATTAGCAAGCAAAGTAAAAATTAACTAGTAACTAATTCAGTTTTAATAAAACGTAGTAAAAAATGATCATCTCAATCATTAAATTTTATTCAATGATATTGATATTATAAAAAAGTTTAAAAGAACTCAAACCTTATTCTTTGGAGCGGTTAAATAAACAAAAGTAGTACCTAAGGGTACTACGCCAGTTGCAATACGAGGAAACGCCAACAAACTTATGGAGAATTAATTGAAAAATAGACCACAGCATGTGAAGATAGGAAACTCGAACAGTAATGAAAAGACAGTAGAATGTGGAGTTCCCAAAGGGACGGTTTACGTTAATGATTTGTTTAAGTTACGGTCTAAGGGGAAAATAGTTGCGTCTGCTGATGACACAGCTATATTCTATATAGATAAAAACTGAAACCACCTCAAACAAAAGGTAGAAGAGGATCTACAACTCATTAAATACTGGTTTGATCATAAGCTGTTAACCATTAATTTAAAAAAGACAAAGTACATAACATTAACATCCCATAGTTATAATCTTCCAGCTGAAGCAGAGTTGCCATAGAACCAGTTGAATTTATTAAATACTTAGGTGTATATATTGATAAACACCTAAAATGGGATAAACATATAAAGAAATTAATACAAAGACTGAGAGGCATTTTGTTCAAATTCAGAACTCTAAAGCAAGATCTTGACTTAAATAATTTGAAAATTGTATACTATGGCATAGTACAATCCCTCTTACAATATGGAATGGTGGTATGGGGATCAACATCACGTATTTACATGAGAAGCCTGGAAGTAATACATAAATGATTCCTAAAAATAATGTTTAACAAAGAGTACAGATACCCAACAGACCTCTTGTATGCAGAAACAAAAATGGAGAGTTTACGATAATTGTATTATAAAAACCTCGTAATCCACCAATTTAAAAACAAAAATAATCTAAGACAAATTGAACATGAATATAATACGAGGAATAGAGCAAGAAAAACAAGTGTAATCAGTAGAACTGAAAAACAAATTGGACAAAAATCGTTTAATTTTCTGGGACCAGAATGCTTAACAGCATACCAAAAGGAATAAGATCCAGTAAAACCCTTCCTGAATTTAAAAATAAGTTGAAAAAGTGGATGGCACAGAAAAATAACGATTACTTCTCATCTTTAATACAAGAGTTCATGTAAACAAATAAGTGAAATTTAATGATAATAGAAATACACAAATTGATAAATCCTAAATATAAATAAGTTAGAGAAATATACAATACTAGCGGATTAAGTAGTAAATTAGATTAGATAAGATTACAATTGCATACAAGCCTGGCTTCAGCAGGTACATCAACGATCGTTTATTTAGACTTTTATCATGATAAATAATTCATTTTTTTAAAATATAATACATTATATACTAGTAAGGAAACTGATACAGTAAACAAAAGTATTAAATAAACCTTATTATTATTATTATTATTATTAATTGTTAACCCACGATTAGGATATGGTTTCATAATTCTTCGAGACAAAGGAAAGGCATCGTCTGCTATCATTACATACGGTATTGTAGTATTACTTTCCTCTAGAATTGGTTGGTAAGGAGGAAATTGTATATAATTCAAATCAATTCCTTCTTTCGAAGGTTCTCTATATACCCCACCATCACGCATCCTTCCGTTGACACCAACATCAACATAAGTGAATTAGTAATTGGCATCTACCAATGCTAACAGAACTATACTGTCGTTTCCGTTGTAATTATAATAAAAAGATCTACCACTAGTAGACGCCCTAAAAGTTACATACTTGCCATCAAGTGCTCCAATACATCTGCAATGTTTTCCAATCACTTACGTCCGATGTCATTTAAAAAAAAAATAAAGCCAATTGCACCTTCTCCAAGTTTTAAACAAAATTGGTTAGTAAATATATCTGAAGATATATGAAAATGTAAACTTTCACCATTAACACTCATAATAAAATACTTATCTTTTTTGGGATTTTTTAATGGTGTACTTTAAATTATACAATCTAAACGTTTCGATAACACTTACAGTTATCTTCGTCAGTAGTAATGTTTGTTAAAAATTGTTAAAGATGTAGTAAACAATTTTGTCAAATTTGAAAAATTAAAACATAAACATAAGCCTGCTATTAGTATAACAGTTTGGGAAACGTAAAGCCAACTATAAAATTTTTAGTAAAGAATAACTAGGTCATAAAATTAAATATTATTAAACTGCCTCAAAGATGACAAACCAGAACACTCTCTACGACGAAAGCTAACAATGAAATTTGCCAGCCAAAAAACATATTTAACAAAATTTAATCGAGTTATGATGTAAGTGTAAAGTTGTGAAAAACTTCAATTTTAAAATGATAAAAGCATTCACAAATCCAAACATTACATCAAATAAAATAACCCAGTTAAATCTAACAAAGAGATATCTTTATCAATAATTGGAAGTGTTATTAACAATGAAAAGCACAATGCAGAACGTTCTTTGTAATTTTTTAATTTCAATTTAATTTCAACTACTTATGTTAAATTATAGTGCTGTGGTAATTTAACATATAATTGGTAAAGCATTTGCTTCAAGGTCTAGGAAAAACACAGCAAAAAACCTAGACATACCAAAAGTTGAAAACAAATTAAAATCAAGGCGTATCATTATGCTCTTTTTTAATTATAAGATGCCAAAACCTATTTAAACGGAGATTTTCTTCTTGTCTATTAAAATTATTCGGGTGTTTATATATTTCAATTTATTTTATATTTATTATGTATTATTTATTTATTATGCCCAAACTAACTTAAACAGTCGCATATAAAGACTCATCAAAGGGGATAGGGTTCAAATTTAGAAGAGACTTTAAATTTATATGATAAATCAAATTATTAGTTTGTTGATTTATATTATGACTTTGAATATTATAAGTAAAGTGATTAATACACATTGAGTTGTCGCCCATTTATATTTTATTATATCCAAATTATTCAAAGAAATAGAATTATAATTTTTAAATTGCATTGATATATGTGCAACTCCCTGTACATAAAAATTCAAATGTATAACCGAGCATGCGCTATGAATACGCATTCATGTGACCTTTCATTAAAAGAAAAAAGAAAATACGCCATATACATGTAAGTACAAATATGTTTGAATTTAGTAAATATTATAATAACCATTTAATTTTAGCTCAATTAATGTTCCCTTTGGACATGCATACACGTGGTCGCACATCATGTTTATTACAAAATATGGAAATCATTAACACACCAATGAAAATATCAATGTCAACAATAACGTACATAAAGTTATTACACTCACATAAAACGTCCTCCTTATCTTCTTCACGCTGATGTAGTTGACCGTAGAAAACAGCTACTTCGAAATCAAATCTGCTTCTTTAACATCCAAATTTGTTTCTATTTTAATGCTTATACGTTTACGTAAGTTTCACTAATATTTCTTCATATTGATAAATCTTTATTTTCAGGATCATCACACTTTATTATTTTTATTTCAAAATAATTTTTGAAATGCATCAGTAGTTTGAAGGTTATTTAAATTAAACACGCTTCCAATAAATAAAATATATATAATAATAGAAACACGAAGAACACAATTAACAAAATCCATACCAAACGTAAACAAAACTTAAAACAATGTGGAATCTCCGGAAATATTTTCACTTAATTTGTCGATAACAACCGATTTTTATTTAAAAGGTAAACTAACCTTAATTTAAATTATTTACCGACAAATGAATATCACTTGTTTTTAAACACTGCCGATACTAAAACCGCACTTTACTTTTATCGAAAGTGACGTTATTTTGTTTAAAATATTTTCAAGAAAAAATTTGGCAACATCTTGTTTAGCAAGTTGTTGGAACAGAGAAAAACTGAGAGACCTACTAATCCTTCAGCACTTCTATTTATATGCAAATCGTTAGAAACCAAATTAATCGATTGTTATCAACAACTATATCCAATTTTTCCTCAATTCTGATTGGCTAATGCTTTTCTTAAATTACAATTTAATTTCAAAAGCTCATAACTTTTGAACCCGTAAACCTATCTTAAAACTAACAACATTTTCGGCATCTACATAATTTTTCCTATAAAATAAGTTCTTACACGAAGTAATTCCTTCAATTATTAACCATGTTGATTTTTACATTGATTTATTGATTTTAAACTAATTTTATGCACTTTACAGGCCTGGAATTGATTTCCACATGAATATGGGATGCTACTACATACAAATACACATCCTTTAAATGCCTACGGCCAATTTGAAAGGAAAATTATCTGAAATTTTCATACACCCTTAAAAACTAAATTTGGTAAAATAGTCACTAATATAGTGAATTGTGACTTGAAATTGAGGCTACTTTACTATTTTTACCTCTTATAATTTATTTTGATCAAATTGTCCCAATCTATAACAACTTTTACATAATTTTTATGCGAGGAAATAACATAACCTCAAATTAATACAATAATTTTTAATGTATAATTTTACACTTTTAAGCACTTTAAATGATTGTGAAAGTGTATATTCTTAATGTTTATGTCTTAATTTAATTTATTCTCACACTTTTGGAAGTTTGTAAGTTCTTCTGAGACTTGTATCGAATTGTTGCATATCACAAATTTAATGTCTGTAAATGTTAATTAATCACAATTATTCCAGAACTGCTGGCTTGTTTAAGTTTTATAGTTAATAAATAATAACCAATGTATTTATTCTGTTTTTATTTAATTCTAGCACTTATATTCGTTTTTCGCACTAACATGAACGTTTTTTAATTCTTGGCTGCGTACCATGAAATTGTGACATTGATGTATGTCTAATCCTAGTTTTAACATCACATTTGTTATATACAGCCTGTATCTCATGTCTTTAGGGAACCTTATGCTTAAATAAACCTACTAACTAAAATTGAACTTGATTTAATTCATTACGATAACTAACATACCTTATACTTATGTGTAATATGTTGTCGATTATAATTATTTTAACATTTTATTATGAATTATTTAAATTTATATCCATCTCAATGTTAATCAATCATCCCTACCTAATATTATATATAACGAAATGTACCATTTGTACAAATTAATGAAATTACTTGCTATGTGAATTACATAGCTATACTAATGTAATTTAAATCATCTCAACATATATATATATATATATATATATATATATATATATATATATATATATATATATATATATATATATATATATATATATATATATCATTAAACGTTTGTAGCAAAACGGGTTTACGGAACAGGTACCAGTTTACACTGAACTGATAGCTGTTAATACCTAAACGGGTCAGTAACTACTGAAAGCAGTTTAAGCTATTATATATTCATCAAATCTTTTCCTATAGCGGCCATTATTGACTTAAGCATCCTTATTTATGACCATGAAACCAAACGGATCTATTCAGCACATTGAGCACATGCCCCGAAACAATTTCATGCTTATGGTGGGGCTTATATGATCATAATACACGTGTTGTAGGTTTAATTCATCTTGCTCAAATAATATAATTAGATTCGCATTATCACGAATTAATTGCTTTGGAATTTTACTGTAAGTTTGACCCAAATAGAAACAGTCAATATCGTTATGCCTACCCATAGAAAAATATGCCCTGATGTTATTTTGTTTTTCACAAGCGATATCATCGAAGATAAAAATAGAGTGTCATTTTGCACAATTATCACTGAAGGTGAAGTAACCTATATCCTTCATTGGAAGTAAGATTTCCTGTAAAAGTTTGTGCTTGTTTTGATTCAATGACTTAGAGTACACGTATACATGTTTAAATTTCAAACCATTTTTCACAGTAAGCAGACTGATCATTGCGTTTGTTTTGCCGCAATTGGAGGGACTGCATATAATTCCGCGTATACTATTATGAAGTAAATCGCCGTGTTTTGGAGTACTAGATTTTTGCTCATCAGTCTCATGATTTTGAATTGAAAGTTTTTGTTTCTGACCAATTACTTTCATCTTTGGTGGATGAAATAAAACTAAACGAATAATTACAACATTTTTATTTATATACTAGACATACATAGTGATATTATAATTTTTTCACTTCCCCAGTGAGTGGGTTGTACTGCACAATAGCATCGTGGACAATAAGACCATAGACAACGATTCCATTATCGAAAGGTGTTAGAGATTCCATTTCCAATTTGATGTCTACTATTGAGTTTTTTAAAGATTCATTTTGTTTAGAGCAATCCATTACAAATACTGGACATGATTTGAATTCGGATTAGTTGAATAATGCATCTGTATCATCTTCGCCACAGTAGTCACATCGGAATTTCAAAAAATTGCGATAGGCACGTATGTATTGGTTAGCACTGAAGTACAAATACAGTGCTTCATATGGATAATACTCAGAATTCAGATGTACTTTAAGGTTTCTGATGTTAATGTGATCAAAATTTCCGGATCTTGCTGACTTTGTGTACCTTTTATCTTGTTGGAATGCAACAATTATCCAACGTGGTTTTTCCAGTTGCGTTTTTTTTATTGGCCATATGTCTGAGGTTGCTTATTTTAAAGCAGGTGATTCATATAGCTCCCATTGACGAAATGGAACAGTAATAATAGAATTCTTGTTGATTCCTTCAAACAAGTTTTCGCGGCATCACTAAGTGTTAAGTGTGGTACATTCCATTTAATTTTATTTAGAGTTATTTCCGCATCAACGTCACCCTAGTAGCAGTTTGTATCGCTTCTAGATCGAATTAAAATCGGCTCTTGACCCATATTCACGATTACTTGGCTATAATCCTCCATTATTCCAAATATGTGGTTCAATGGTATGCATACTGTAAACGATTTTTCGTCATCTTGTTCATCGAATTCTACTTGTAATGGTTCTTCATTCTTTGGCAACCACCCCAGATGGCTTAGTACTTTGATCTTGCTTGCCGTATAAGAAATATATCCCTTCAGTGTGGATGTTATGCCCGGATTTCGGCAAACGTCCACTCTTTGACCACCTAACCCATAACGAATTTTTTCGAAAAGAAAGTTGGGGAAATTATTGGTTTAGTTGCATGCTTTTCTTTCGTCTTCTCTTTTGAGCTCAAGCTTACCTTCTATGTACAGAAAACTATCGTAGGTAGCCGTAATTAGATTTTGACTTTGAATTAAGATGCGTATTTCTTCGGAGCTCCATATTTAGAAGATCCATACGGAAGATAAGTGTGAATATCTGATTTAGTTATAGTATCATCAAAATGTACGTTTTGAAAGACTTTTAATTTTCGGCCACTGCCGCTGAGAACTTTTAAACCAATCGACGTTAAAAAGTATTTCTCTGTAGATGTTAACCGCAATGAAGGTTGATGACTAATTAATGACTTACTGTAGGGATGATGTCTTTTATATGCATTTTGAATTGGTCCTTGATTAATTCTCAAACCCATGTTTCTTTAGTTCTAGGCGTACTGTGTATGGTTTACTTTCCCAAAGTCTATTAATTCACCCTTTTGATTAGTATAATTGATTGTTATATTACGAATTATATCGGTGTTTACTTCTAAATATTGAGTATTGCTTGGAGTTTTATCTAGACGATAACCGGGTGGGACTGAAACGTCTATCCCATATAATACTTTTGCAGGTTTCCCGTTTCGATAAGATCCCTTTATAATGTTGCACTCTACGTGTAGATTAGTGTGTTTAAGTATTTGGATGTCTAACGCAGATGTATGTAAAATATTTGGTTCTAATAGTTTAGACTCAAACCATAGCATGCGCCCAATGCAGTTTTCTTTAGTAAAATCAATCTCAAATGAACTGTTTATCATTTATGTGTATTGTTGTGTGCTCTAATGCTAAACTTTTCTGTAGGTGTTTTAGATTTTACATAATCGCTAATCTCATTTAACTCATATTCCGATAACGTATTTCTCCACCAAATCTAGTTCTATCGGTGGATAGAAGTTGTGGCTAGCCGTGTTACCAACACCTTCTAAACTGAATGTTATGGACATAACTGAGACAATTTGACGTTGTATCGATTATTTATATAAAAATTGTAGGCATAGGTGTCCGCAAATAATAGTATTAGATTCTTGATCTTGGTTGTAATTATAATAAATTTTACATCCCCGAAAGTAGTTAATTATTTCGAGTGATGCTATCTCTCATAAAAATATCCCTAAAGTAGGCCACATTTTTGGCGTATTTCTTTATATCAATATCTGTTAACAGTCTTTCGGGCAATCTATTCAGTTTTTTGGAAACGGTTTTAAGTATAGCGCACCACCACCAGATTTGTATGGTTTTAAATAAAGTGCGCCGCCGCCTTTCTTATTCACGGAGCCTATAGCGATCGATTCCATCGTATGATTATGACGCGATATCTCTTGCAATTTTTTGTCATTTTTAGCTTCATTGACTGCTTTAGCAATTCCCGATGCGCCACCAGCTAAAGCACCGATTGCCGATAATCCTGCGAATAACGGAATAAGAAATGATAAAAATCCTCCCTGTTTAGGTAGGGGAATGACTAGGAACTTTAATATTTTTCTTGCCTCCTAAACTTTTTACTACACGTTTTGCCGTTAAAAGCGCTAGCTTTATTGTGTCCGTGAAATTTCCGTTGTATTTCTTCTTCTTCTTCAGATTAGATTGACGCGTGCACCCCATTCCTAATTTTGTCTTGCCTCTCATGGTGGTACCGATTGCTAAAGCCACAATTCGTTCACCTAACGTTGCGTCTGATGATTTAAAGCGTTCCCAAGTTTTTTTTTCTAAAATTTTATCTGCTTTATGTTTACTTTCTAAATGTCGGTAATCTCTGTAACTGATATCATGCAGCTTGCGCTGAGCATCTAATTGATTAATACCGGGGTCACCGCGTGCGAGTCGTTTCTTTAACTTTGTACCAGGACCACGATACTGGTAGCCAGGTAAATGCAATTCAATGGTAAGTTTATTGATTAGAGTATTCACTAAACCACCACCTCCTGTACTCTTTCGCTTCATATCTAACATTGTTTACCTAGATAGATTTACCTAAATCCAAATCATACAAAAACAAATCATCGTTATTAATATATATTTATTCAGTAAATGATATACATTAGATAAGCAGGACGATAACACAATATTTCCATTAAGCATTAATATTATACTTACCATTTATAACATTTTCAATGTCTTTATAAATTCCATCATGATCACTACCATGGAATTCTTGCTCACGAAAACGACGGTAGTCAACAACTTGTTGTATGAACTTTTCATAAAAACGTGCCAGATTGTAAGATGCAAGAAATTCCAATCTATAGCTTATTATAGCCTTTAAAATTCTTCTACATTATGAACATTGAATGTGCGAGAACAGCAGTTGTAGTTTTCTAGCATAACAGTTTTCAAAATTCTGTCATATCCCTTAATCAATTCCCAATTGTAATAAATACCAAGATTGCTAGATAGAGATTCGTAATGTTGATCATAAATTAAATCTTCTTCTTCGCTTACACTTGACCAATCAATTTTGTTTTCAATTTCTAGGGATCGAAAAAATTGTAATTCTACACATGAATGCCATCTCAGAAGTTCATTCCATTCCTTCATGTCTAACACTACATTATTACTTTGATCGCAATTGAGTTGTGTACTGTATCCAATTTCAATATGTATTGCATGATGAGTATCGTTCGATAGTTTATTATAAGCACAATCGATTAAGTATTCGTTAGCTGCTTGTTTATACATTTCAGCCTTATCTTAAGACCAGTCAGTGTTAGGAGAAGAATAACCTTCATCTTGTTTCTCTTTACTACTACTGCCATCACTATTTTGACAGCTCCAACAGCACAAGTTACTGTAACTATGTAGGGTATCCATATATAGCGGTAAATTTCTAAGTTTTGATCGTTCCAGAAATGATTTTATTGCTGCCTGCATGACTTTATTTGCTCACAATTGCACTACGACTAAAAACTATGATTCTGGTTAATGGGTGGAGGGGGAACTATTAACAACAAAATGTTATGTTTGTTGTTTTCCCGGCTGCACTCAAACTACTTATTGACACATCCTTCGTGTTTAGCAGCGTTTTAAACTCTTCAATTCGAGTTTATTGTTTGAAATACTCATACAAGCGCTGAGGTAATACACATTTAAAATCGCCTGTTTTCATCATTATACATTCACCGTACTTAGTATTAATTACTGTCACATTTACCACTTTATACTTTTTCGATAGCTGGAGGTCACACACATGTTTAAAGGGTTTGCAATAGCTGCTTTGGTGTAACACTGCTAACTCCATATTTATTAACTGACTGATCTCAACACACCGCAGTTATATAAGAAGAAGAATTTTAAAATGATACACACACATACTTTATTCGACCTTGACTCAACTACGATAGCATAGAGCAGAACTGCTGGATCAGAACCGGCGAACTGTCTCTCTCTACTCTCTCTTCTTTTCTCACACACACTTACTAAGAATTGTAATAAAATACACAAGCTTTAGATTTCGACCTTGACTCAACCACACTACTTATTAGCATAGAGCAGTGAACATTCTCTTTCTCTCTCACACACATTTCGCGTGGATCAGGATCGGCCCTATATCTTCCTCGTGGGGATCAGCATCGGTCCCATATGGTTAACTAGGGAGTCCGTACGTGCACGATGAACTAACTGGTTTGATGTTGAATGCAAAATTCGTATGATGTGAATCAGAACAGGCCCTATATCACTACTCTTGCTGAATTACCACTAGATGGGGCTAATCTTAAATTAGTATATCTTACAAACAATTCTTTATTGAAATACATATAAATTTGATTTTGGCAACAATGATTTTTGATATGAACATTTTGGGTTAAAAAAATTTCTTTCTTTTTCAAGCAGATACTGCTGTGAAGTGCATATATTTTGAGAAAATCATTCTTTTTGCTGTTTCGTCGATATTAATCATCACTCTTATCGGGAAATTTTTATATATAATATTTCTTTACTTTGCAAAGTAATATAATCGCTATTGGTGCGGGTGTAGGAAAATTATACTTGCACACACAACTTGGGTAAGTTTGCTCGGCTTCTTTCAACTTCGTTATAATTAGAATCTCTCTTTCAGGCTTAAATACGATAATTCAATACTGTTTCGTAAAAGAATTATAATTTAACCAGATCATGTTAAATCATCACATAGGGCTCGTATTCCATCTACAGAGGTAAAACAACGTTATATGAACAAATTGCTATTATATCCGTTACCTGCTTTCTAGATTCTTTATTGGTGTGCTGAGATTATGCGTAATGTACCTTTTAGTCTCGCTTTTGGTTTTGCTCGTTATCGTTAATGTTACATTGTCACTAGAGATTAAAGTGATATAATCTAAGCTGTACTAATTAAGGCTCAAGTATTCGTCCACACCAGGTCAGATTATTCCATTATTGCATGGGATCACTACAGCATCTACAAAAAAAAAGTACATTTAAATTAACCATATTACAAAGAGTTTTAATGAACTGCTTACCTTTGTTGCAATTTCGGTGTCATATTGATATCCGAATCCATTTAACTTTCATAAAGATTTTACTAATGTAGGACTGTTATAATTTAATCAAACCGTTAGCTAGTATCTTGTGCACAGATTATAATGATGATAAAATTGCAACAAGTACAATAATTACAGATATAGAAAATTCAAGCTTAGATAAATGGAAACGTTTATGGCAAAATTTTTTAAAAGGTTCCGAAACTAAAACAATGTTTCCATTCATTTATGATAGACTAAAATTAAAAATTTCTTTTAAGTTCCAATTTCTCTACATTTGTAATTGGTCACGGAAAATTAAGAAGCTATTTATTTAAATATAAAATATTAGATAAACTTAATGTTTATGTAAAACTGAATAAGATCAAACTATAGATCATATAAAGACAAAATTTACATCAATTGGGGCTTGTATCTCGCTCGTTAGTTTGACTTGATCTTGTATATCTTTGACTTACAGCATTGCGGGTTCTGCGACTTAAGCTTGTACGTCTAATTGCAGGCATTTTTAAAAACAAAAATTCAAATCAAAATAATAAAAAACTATTGTATTCTTCTTGATAACTATGTAAAACTTGTCTATCAAAATAATCTATCAAAACTTACCAAAACTCATTATTAAATTGAACTTTTGATATTAAGAGTGGTTGCACTCAACTAACCTTGACGAACAAACACATCAAAAAATTTTAATAAATTTTATGATTGAAAAGTGCACTAAGAAATGGTAAATTAATTATTTTATTTATTTAATCGCGCCATCTGTCAAATTACTGACAGTTATGTCAAACGGCATAAAGTTTCATTAAAGAAGTTTATACTGTCAAAAGCGCTAACGTTACATTGGAAAAGTCAATATGGTCGTTTTTCTTAAATTTTCTAATTTTCCGGGCAATTGTTTTAATTTGTTCTTACATAAGAACCTTCTCCTGGCAATAACATACACAACAAAAAAAGAATTAGCGAAATCGGTCCAGTCGTTCACGGGTGATGCCGTGACCAAGAAATAGATTCATATATATATATATATATATATATATATATATATATATATATATATATATATATATGAATATTTGCCTTTTCGCTCTGAAAGATCTTTCAACGGGCTAGAGAGGGGTATTACGTTCTTTTGTTGTTATTTATAAATTTGTAAATTGATGTTAGTACAAGTAAAATCTCGCGACCGCCCTCGTCAGTATTAATATTGAAATATATGTTAAGTACGAAATTTAATGTTTCATATTGTGATATTAGGATAAAGTTATACTTAGCTTTGTTTTCGGGGAAAATAAATGCATGTTCGGTGTGCGTGCATAAATTATCTAATCTTTGGGGAAACGTAATCAACGTCCCATTATAATAAATATAAGAGTAAATATATCGACCGTTTAGTCTCTGTGTTGATGTTAAATATAGCTACATATCATTCACTGTTTGGGAAATTTATCAATAAATGTCGTTTATTTGCTATTCCTGTTGCTTCCGTGGTTCAAGATTTACAGGGTCTCACTTTCAAGGAATAATAATTTATCTTTTCTTTCTTTAAAGCTTGTAGCGCCTGGTTCTTATCTGTTCTCTCTATCTTTCTGTCTACAATTTTCTTCTTGCTTTCTAACTAACCTAAATATCTATTTACACTTTCCCAACGCTTCAGAACACCCACGCTATCCGAGTGCTCTGCGGTCTCAGGACCGTTTGACTGAGTTACTAGTCGAGCTAACTAATTTCTTCCAAGTTTAAGTGACGTGGTAGGTTAGACACGTGGCAAGTTCGAGGGGTATTAGTTGGTTTATTATACCTTTTTTCCAACATTTGGGATTTAACCCCCCAGCCCGCTACCTGTATAAGTGCTACTGGGTGTGTGTGTGTGTGTGTGTGTGTGTGTGTGTGTGTGTGTGGGTGGGTGCGTGCGTGCGTGCGTGCGTGCGTGCGTGCGTGCGTGCGTGCGTGCGTGCGTGCGTGCGTGCGTGCGTGCGTGCGTGCGTGTGTGTGTTTATTTGAAAATCTGACTTCAGATTCTGCAAGAGGATCAAAAATTAATGGGGGTCACCGTTTGTACGAACTTTGTATCTCATCGGAAACATGGTCAAATCTGAGGTCAAAACATAACAAGTTGAGAATTCTCTTCCAGCATTGCTAGACCGAACAAAATTGCTGTGCAAATACAAACAATAATTTTAAGCTTTAAATTATATATCATATCTATACTAATAATTTTTATATTTTGACCCCGATTTGACCATGTTTGATGAGATACAAAGTTCGTACAAATGGTGACCCCTTTTATTTTTTGATGGTCTTTCAGAATCTGAAGTCAGATTTTCAATACTCCTTAACACAAAATAGCTACACACACACACATACAGGCACACAGACTTAACGAATTCATATACCGAAAATTATTAATATAGCCGTGCGCAGCTGGCTTGCTATAGGACCCCCCTCCCGCCCCTTTCTCTTTTCTACACTAACATTGTTTACGTTAATGGAACACTAATAAAAATGTGTAATAAACAGTGTTAAAACGATAGCTTGCTGTCAGAAACCACATACTTCCAATTTTCTTGAAATTTTCGTCTAGGATACTTAGTGATGTGTTTAATACAAGTATGTCATAAAAAAATAACATTTTTACCATTTATGCCATAAAAATTATTTTAACAGTAGCTAGCTGCCATGAAACGATACCCTTTCGCCCATACAATTTTGACTTTTTCGCATGTAATAAGAGTTATAGTGATATAATGAAGGTTTCGAGGTAATATATTCCAGAATTTCGTTTCCATTCTAAATTAAGAAACTTTGATCAAGGGAGTTTATAAGTAATAAATGAAAGTATGTAGATACCAGACACATGCACAGACCCAGACAGAGACATAGATATAGGCGACGACACAGACACATGCGCAAACGCAGATAAAGACACAGGCGTAGACACAAACACTGTCCCTCTCCCTCTCCCATGTCTCTTCTTCTCCCTCTTTCACACATCCCTCTCTATCTCACGCAAACACAGCAGCACCAAAACTTATAATTGACCGGGCCATCGATAGTAACAAGAGAAGCGCACACCTCAGTAGTTAGCAACTCTAGTACATAAAGACAAAATTTACATCGATTGGGGCTTGAATCTCGATGGCGCGGTACTCTAGAAAAGTACAGGTCGTAGGTTCAAATCCTACTTAGGTAAACTTTTTATTTATGTATTTAATAAAATTAATCATAATTTCTAGTACGTATAGTTTGATTTACTATGTTTTGTTATTAGTGTTTGACAAATGTCGATCTTACAAAACTTTTACACAAATTATTAAGTATTAATGTTGATTTGCTGCATCAATAGTCGTCCAATATTTTCAGCTTCTTCAATTGTATTTGGAAGAATTGTATTTTTAGTTTCAGGAAGTAACAGTGACAATATACCACACACAATCGAAGTTCCACCAAGTAACGTTAATGGTAGTGGTTTCCAGTACAATTCCTAAAATAATTTTAATTAACTATTACTCATACTTGAGTTTTGAATGCCTATTTTAGAATGAAGCGTAACTTATTTAATGTTTAAGATCAAAAAATGGGTCAGATATTTTTTGTGTATCATGCCCTATTGTTACTTTCAACAGTTATCGATGTACTTATTAACACTTTTACCATTTGTAATAACACAGTTAAAAACTTTATGAAGTATGGAAACATAAAATACGAAAATATATTATCCAACAAGTTGTTGAAAGTGTAATGTAATGCCTAGACCAATCAGTTTAAAGATTCTTATGAAGACACCCTTTGTAGGACTGGTCCAACGGACGGGCATATTTAATCCGAAAATAAATAAGGCACACGACATGTTACACAACAAATATCAAGAATTGACTAGAATACTAAAATCTAGAAATATATTATTTTCAAAAAAAATTGTATTGCACAGGGTGTTTTATTCGCCATTTTTATTTTATTTTAAAAGCGTAAATTTGACGGATCAATTATGTAAGTCGTTTTTTTCTATATATCCTCCACCTTACCACAATCTTTTATGTACTGGGTGTTCATAAATGAACAAAGTTTGAAATTCGCACGTATTAGAAATCCTAATTTTTGTAAGTATAAGTTGATACCCCTTTTACAATGTATCGTTATTTTCATAGAGGCGCGCTTGTAAATGTTTCGTTGTCGTTTTATATTTTTGTTTTTAACCATTGCAACTTATTTAACATCGAAAAGTGTTAATCAAGACTATCCTTTTTGCACTATTGAACATGGTTGTAAGAAAAAAATATGTAATTGATATAATAGTTATTTGTGTATTAAGACCATCATTAGGAGATTATGGCACTAAGGAATGTTTAAAGCCGAAGGAGGATTTTTAATTTGCCGAGAGCCATAATCGACTGTTATGTCGTGGTACACCCGGCATTAATGAAAAAGCCCCAATACAAAAAAATTAGTTTTTTCATGAAAGTTTTAGGATTCCGTTTCCCATAAGTGGGCATTATATTTCATTTTGAGATTTCCTAAAAAACCTAAATTGACATTTTTAGCGTTTCTGGTTTATTAGACATTCTTGTGTGTAAATTAAATAATGCCACCCTATAGAACACAATTTTTGAATGTAAATAATGCTACTAATTTGATACATATAAGAAGACCTACAATATTTTCAATTTTTGGAGGACTTCAAAGAATGTAAGGGATATCGATGAAGAAGTTATGCTTGCTTTTTTTTCATGAAAAGGTTAGTTTTCCTGAATACATTTATTTATTTTAAGTTTTATCTTCATATTTGATTACAGGCTGAAAGACTGCGTATATTAATTTTTAGGTAGATTGAACAGGCTTTTGTATCCATAGCTACGTTAGTATGACAATTCTAAAGTCAAAATCACTTATATGTTGTGCTTTAATGTTATTAATTATTACTTAAGATGTTTGTGTTAAATAAATAATTTTATTTTTCTTAAACTTTATAGAATTTGTAATTGCAATGTTATTGAATTATACAAACAATACATTTCCATAAATACTGAAACAATATATTAACCTATACGTTATTAAAGGATTAGTTTTGAGATTTTTGTAGATTTATTTTTTATTCACAGATAGTAAACGAGAAACACGCTTTACAGTATCAAATAAATGCCAAAAATCACTTCCAAGAGTTAATACTAGATGTTATTGAATAGAATTGTACGTTGAAAGTGAAAGAAAACCTCGATATATCGAATTATGGGAAGTTACAGTTATATTAAAAGCACCGAAGTGAGGGATATGAAGTAAAAAAAAAAAATTCTATCGCAGGATGATGTGTCAAAATTTTTGACAGAAGCGCCTGACGATACTTTTGTTATGATTAAAGTGGCGTTAATTTTCGGTCTGTATGGGGCATGCCGTAGTGAGGAGCGAAGAAAGTTAAATGTGAAGGATATAGAAGATACCGGCTCTATTTTGGTTGTCACCCTCCGTGACACTAAGACAAGGAAGAAGCGTATATCCACCGTTCTGACGGAAATGAGAGGAATTAATGAGATTGAGTTGTACAGGAGATATGTAAGTTTGCGTCCAAAACATATCAATCGCTCAAGATTGTTAATATTTTATGTGAACAATAAATGTACAGAACAATTTGTGGGGATCCACAATGTCTACAAGATCCCGAAGAAAATTGCCCATTATTTGAAATAAACCAAGCCTGACGGTTACACTGGACACTGTCTACGTCGAATGTAAACTATTTTTTTTGCTGAGGGTGGAGCGAATATCAGTAGGCTCGAAAATCATGGAGGATGGGGATCAAACACGACTCCAGAATAATATATAAAAGGAAGCATTAACAATAAAATGGCGACTTCTAAAATGATGTTTAATCAGCCATCATCCTCAAACAGTGGATGCCAGAATCCATCAGATGTTGTCATAGAACGTACTGACTTACAGTTGCCTCCTGCATGTAGCGATTCATCATTTTCTACGTCAAATGTAAAAGCATAAGTTTTTCTAACGTTAATAGTTATACCTTTAATATTTATTCCAATAAATAATAAATAATTCTTTATAAAGAAATGGTTATTATAAACAAATGGTTTCTATAAAGAAAAGAGATACTTCTTTGTAATAAGAAAATATGGTCCATTTCCATTGAGTGCCCGAAAAAATATATTACTCGTATTATCAATTCCTGTATGTGAAGAAAAACAACTGGCTTGGAGCTGTTTTAAATTCCTGAAAGTAAACCATAAATTATTTATTACCTAATTCCATTATAATGCAATAAAAATAAGACCGTTTGTTTGGTTAGATAAATACACATATATTCAAATTCATAAAAAATATAAAAAATATTCTTTTTATATAACAGATTTTCGAACCAGGCATTACGTATTTTCATAAGAATTCTTTCATTAACAAACTGGTTGTTTGAGAGAATATCTACGTGCCAATAATGTAACAGAAAATTTACCTGACTTTTACAAAACGTTCTTGGTTATTGCTAACAATGTGCCGATGCAAATTTTAGTGTTGTGTAGATAGTTGGCTATATTGATGTTGTTAGGGATACTGCGTACTGTTAATTTCTATAAATAGTAATTTTTCCTTAATGTTAATAAATGTTAGATTCCGAAACTTGTTTGAATAATTAGTGCAATCGTTGCTGGGCAATTTTTGATTACTCTGTGCCATAAAGGCCAAATTTTGCCCGCATATTTTTTTTAAGGTTAATTGTAGTTTTTACGAATAATCACAATATTTTCATTGTTGAGGCTTATTTTCGTTCTAGAATGCGTAAAGAAGACTCCCATAGGAATCAGAAGGAAAGTCTTGTTCAAGTTGTGTCTACTTTGGAGGCCAATAACTTTTTTCCAGTGCATCGGGGAGACAAAGTATAAATTACAAAGCTTAAAAACAAATTCTTGCCAATTCAAAAACGCCATTTTTCCGATGTGCAATAATTAAAACTCGAGATATGTGCGTTTAAAAAAAAAAACAAAAGCCAAGATGGCGGTGAAGGGGGCGACTTCAGGAATGCGAAAACTCAGGGCTAGGCTCTTCATCAAAAACCCTTTCGAATAATGGTTGATACGTATATAATAATTACTCGCTGTACGGGGATATAAACAAGGAGCGCAACTTTGAGCATTGGCAGGTGGGCGTGAAGCCAACCGATTGGGATGATTTTGGCATCAAACGTTTAGTAATTGAGTATACTTTTAATTGGTAACTGTCGGCAGGGATCTAAGATGCATACTCCTAGAGTAACCAGAAAAAAAGCCTTTGGGCCAAGTTGTGTCAACTTTGGAGGCCAATAACTTTTTCCCGGTGTATCGGAGAGATAAGGTATAATTATAAAGTTTAAAAGCAAACTCTTGCCAATTCAAAAATGCTACTTGTTTTCGATGTGCGTTTGAAAAAAAACGAAGATGGCGGTGAAGGGGGTGATTTCAGGAATGCACAAACTCAGAGTTAGACTATTCATCGAAGACCATTTCGATTGAACACACATATAATAATTTTTTAATTGCACTGGGTCATGCATTATTTTATATTTGGTTACTTCAAAGATAAGATACCCGTGGTCGTTTACATACCTTAGATCAATTGCGTGAATGTATAATCACACATTGATGATATAACACCAGCTAATTATAGTACAAAGTATTTTTGATAATATGAAGCGACATTGGTGCTTAGAAATAAATGGAAACCATTTTGAATAATTATTATAACTTATTATGAAGAAAGTAATCATTACCACATTCATCTTAGACAGGGAGAAATGTTGTAACAAACGTGATCTTACTTCCACTATAAAATCGTAAAATCAAAATAATAATGTGAGTATTTGCTATAAATATGTGATAACTGTTATATTTTTCATATTAGTTATAACAAACTTCGATTTTAATTCTTTTATTGAATTTCCCAAAATGTACTTTTAATATTTACTATTATAACTTATACATTTATAATCATGATGTACCTAATACACTTATTTCTGCAAAATTTGGTGGTAGTAAATATTTAAATTTGAACGTAGCCTTGGATGTAAAATTATTGCAATAAAAACGTTTAATTAATTGTAGTATAATTTTCCTATCAATTTTCTACAAGATTTGTTTGTTTCACACTTCATTATGTACTCTCGATGAACTATGTCAACTTGTAAGTAAAACTATAAAGAAATTTGGACTCGAGAAGGGTTACAATTGTAACCGTCTAAAAGTATGAGGGGGTAACTGTTTAGAATATGTAGTATTAATGCAAATAGTTAGATAGATACTGCGGGTTTCTTTAAAATATTTCTTGGAACACTGTGGTTACTGATATGACTGACTCGGAGGTCAAATAACAGGAACAACTAAGGAGAGGAACTCGTTCCTTGACCTGCGCATGCACTTAAAAGCTTGCGGTATATATATATATATATATATATATATATATATATATATATATATATATATATAGTTACTCGAAGTAAACTTTTTATTTATGTATTTAATAAAATTAATAATAATTTTTAATTATATAGTTAGTTTAGATTAGATAAAGAAAACTACTGTAACCCAAATAAAAAAAAAGTTACATTGACCGGATTCGAATCCGCACCGAAGGCGATATAGGCGACCATTCTACCACTAGTCCAAACGTGGTCTGCCAGTTTGACATTGAGAATGTTATTTGAGCACCACTTCCATTAAACCAAAAGTGTTTTAGGTGCATGCGCAGATCAAGGAACGAGTTCCTCTCCTAAGTCGCTTCTCAAATAACAAGGTGAAAATAAAAATTATATAACTCACGAACGGTTCGCGTGGAAATATGTACGCAGTTCTGGCACATTTTACGTAATGCACCGATGTTGAATAAGTGAATGTTATGAATAGATCAGGAATATGCCCTAAAAACCTTAATTATAGGCGCATAATATTGTAATATTTAAAAAAGGATTTAAATAGGGGTGTGTTGTAGTTATTAATCCACCCCAAATATTATTTATACTTCAAATGTCAACTAGAAGATTTTGAGCCTTTTAGTCAGTCGGAGATTAAATGGGCCGGGTTCTTAAAATTTTGATTTGATTTAATTTAAAAAATGCGTGGTTAGATATGTTCGCTTTCCAACATTGATGTATCTTCAACCTGTAAATAAATGTTAAAATATCTCGGGCGCCAACTTATTTTATGGAAAACAAGTAAACCTTAAATGTAATAAATTTAAAACTAAAAAAAACAATAACAAGGTTTGTTATGTATAACTTCAAATCAAGTTATAAAGTAGAAAAAAAACTAAATTCTAATGTTAGTAAACTGGGATTAACTTAAAAACTCATTAAGAATTAATGCTTAGAAATGAAATACCTGCAGTACTTTTACATTTTGTTTGTCACTGTTATACTGTTACTGATAACTAAATGCTGCTGAATACACGCTTTTAAATTTGGTTGTGCAATAATTCTTGAAATGGAAATAAAACAGGGTTTTGAAACGTGTTGATCCCAAATATGTAAATTCCTTTAGAAAGCATCAAAACTTAGTTGATTTAAACAGGTTAAGGTATCATCTATTTATAATTCATCTGCATAGCAACAAACTTTTACTGCGTCATCCTCGATCAATTGAAACGTATAGCGTACAAATAACGGTAAACTTAGTTGTACAATGAAAATACGCAAAAAGGAAAAGTTACCGTAAAAATAAAAGTGCCTAAAAATGGTAAACATCTCAAACAGTGTAAACTAGATTCAAATTGCACTTACTGTAAAACTATACAACACTTTTCAACTAAATTTTTAAGGGAGCAAAATGGATGCTCTTTTCGCTTTTAATCATCTACAAAACGATGCAAATGAAATCTTTGCGCCTGACCTATCTGAAACTCAAACGATATGCGTACGAAATTAGAATAATTTTAATGCATGTTTTCAGCCACTAAGGTATGCAATTTACATGACACGAAAATGAACGAAGTTGCCTACATTATTGCAAATTTCAACATAACATAAAACGTTTGTTACAATATGTCATTACATTACAATACACAAAATATGCAAAAATATGCTATTTAAAAACATGATATGTATGTATGCACTAATAAAACTAATTGTGCTTTTCAACGAACGTGCGTATTATTATTTCGCTTTCATTAATAACATTTTTATTTTCTGTACTAGTTACTATAAAATAGTAATTACAGAATCGTACCATAATTTTATTGAAACAATATCAATGCATCGTACACCAACACATATTAATGTCGTACATACACAAACACGATTATAGGATCAATCATTATTAATTAAACATTGCCCGTTTAGTGCTTAATACAACTACTCGTAAAATATTAAACTAAAGGCTAAACACTTTCTAAAGGAATTTACATATGGGTTGCAAAAACATTTGAAATATTTCATATTTATTCAGTTAATGTTCCGTACTTCTGTTGTTGAAATACGTCACGATACGTTACTCTATATTGTATGCCTTAAAACTTTGCCTGCCATCAGACAATATATTTCCATAGTCGGAAAAAGATCTTTCCGCATCACAAGATGTAATTGGTGCATTTTTAAATTTAGTAATGTCTGGACTCGGCTCAATTTCCACATCAGGTAAGCCAGACAAAATATCATAAATTGCGTTAAGGGTTTTATAACCTTCATTTTTATTCAAAATTTCAATAAGTTTGTTAAACACTTCATTACCAGGTACGCTGTTTAAATGAGTTTTGAAATTGTTTACTAAAGCTAACGATTCTGATAAAGAGGCAGATTTTTCTTCTAATTTATAAATTACTAAAACAATTTTTGAAAATGAGTTGAAATATAGTTAGAACATTTTTAGTTATATATGGTTTAGTTTTCTTATTTCAGATACTGCTGTAACACTTTCTTCATCTAATTCGAAGAGACCAAAGAAGACATCGAGGGGCCACCCGACCACACCTACACCAACCGACAACGCTTTCCAAGCTCTTGCAGACACCACGGACCGCCCAGAAGCTATGGAAACCACCGTTCGTTACTAGGGAGAGCGTGCCGCCGGTAATCCTTCGCGAGAAGGAGAAGCCAAGGACCGTCACAAGCTGATGTGGTATATGGATAGGTATGGTACACCGTACCATACCTATCAGGCAACGAGTGAACGTACGTTAAAGGTGGTTATGCGGAATTGCTTGAGTGCAATATTAATACCACTTGTTTCAGGATGATGAAGCAAGGAAGACCGATCCCGCTTCTGTTGGTGACCCTACCAACAGAAGAGGACCTTAGGAAGATCCAACACGCGGAGCACGTGGTTTAACTTCGTATCTCCATCGAAGACTTAAGGTGGAAATCCGGCATCGGACAGTATGACCGGTAGCAGGAATTCCGTCACGCACAGCGCTGCTGTAGAGCGACGGCACTCTGTGTTAAGTGTGCAGGAAATCACCACTCTAGCGATGGCACTAAACCCCATACCGACCGGGATTGTGGACCACGGTGGTGATCATCCGGGGATGTCCGAAGTTCCCACGTCTCCCGCAGCCTCATCGGAAGGAGACCACGCGCTACGCATACAGAAGAGGACACCGCCTACAGCGGAACCCTGTCAACGCCGCCCCGGAGTTATTTAAGCTAACGCAACAGCAAGCAGAAGCGAGAGAGCAGAAGTAGCGAAGGCGGCTAGAGCCGCGACTTGAAAATGTCCGCTCCTCCTGCTTTAGGGCTCGACGCCACTCTAGGTTTCTTATCTTATCCGCAAGGTGACAGCGACCCTAGTAAAGGTTCAAACCACGACTGACCTGTGGGAAGTGATCCCCACGCACGGTCAGGAGGTGTGTGCCCTTTTGGGTAAGCACTCTTCGGAACGGCGACGAAAAGGGATGCCTTGGATAAGTATTCAGTACCGATTTATTATTATTCATAACTGTCCTAAACCTACTTCCTACTTGTTCTACAACGCATCACGGTATAGACATGCCGTCCTATTACTGCACAACAATAGCTATGCTACCGTTGTGCAGGCTATATGAAGACCTAACTTATATTTTTTTTGTACTTATTTCAGATATCCGAGGCAGCAGCATCAGCATCAACAACCAGCACCCGAGCGCCAACAGGACAGAACAACACACAGGACCCACATAACACCACCACCTACAACAGTATTGTTTTTTTTTTGGAACTACTGATATTATAACATGATGTCGACATGTCATACTACTACATCACACCACATATCAACCCACAGCACACGCGCTGAAGAGGACGCATACTCCTGAAAAGCGCACTACAAGAAGATACTTTGTATATTGAAGGCCGATTTATTTCCTTATTAAATTTACAATCAGAAAAATAACTTTTTTATTCTATTTGACAACTTTCTATGAAAGATTCCACATTGTCGGCGTCGACTTCTGGTAACATGGTTGCCAAGTCCGTATGTCTAAAGTGTGCATCCGCAACTTTGAGGTTAGGTCTAGCACATGGTACCTTTTGTTCTTGTTCAACCATGAGTGTTCTAACCGTAATGTGGATCAAATCTTGTACTGAAAACTTTATCTATGGACTTTCACGTTGTCATGTTAAGTTATTTCACACTAAATAATTTTTTTTCCACTAATCACTTAATTAAAATTCTAACGTAGTTTCACCATAATCGATCGCTAAATCCAGATCCCACTTCTGATTACCTGAAGACCGATTTACTTTATTAAATTTACAATCAGAGAAATAACTTTTTTGTTTTATTTGACAAACGTACAACTTTCTAAAAAAACAATGTTCAGTCGCCTTCCTTACCCAAAAACAACATCCAGTTGTATTGTTGGTTGCCTATCTTACATGCATGCCTACAATATATTTTATATTTTATGTTTTGTATTATATATTATATTGTACTATGTACTATATTATCAAATCATTGTACATATCCAAAAATTCAATAATCTATTGAAATTGAAAAAAAGCCAAGTTCCCCGTCTCGTAATAATCGGTTGCAGTGGCAAAGGCGTATCCGGTAAACGTTCTTTATACAGCTGAAAACGGAGGGGTGTTTTCAAGAATATTTTCTTTCCTTTGTTAATCAAACTATTAGCTTCACTATATTCGTTGCGTATAAATTCCGCTACCCTATAAATACCGGTAAAATATTTTTTAGAGCTGTTGCTGCTTTTTTCATGTAAGTTACTGCATCAGACACCATTAACTGCACTTTTGCCGCCTCGACTGCTTCAGGCAAGGAGAATTTATTAATTGATTCCTTGACAAAGCTGGCAGTCGTAGCATGGTTCGTTTGATCTAGTTTTTTTACAGAAATCAAATACGTAGTGCAAATCTCGTCAGTGCTAAGAGCTTCGATTAATGAATTTACTATATATCGGTTTCTTGTATCCATGGTTTCATCAACTATTATGTATATAAAGTTATCAGCAATTTTGTTTTTTATACGTTGCAGTCTTGTTATAATTTATATCTACATATTTTGATCTCAAAAGAGAGGTTCTAGGCAATGGTCGACTAATCTATTTTTCTAGAAATGAGCGGAATCGATCATTTTCGACCTTTGTCAAAGGAATATGCACTTATCAAAGCTTCGCATAAATCTGAATTAAAGTCCGGTGCTTCTGAACTAGTATTTTATTGCATATGATGTCAAGAGTGTCTGTTTATTATTGAAAAATTTAATTTAATTGTCTTTGTGTGTTTGTGTTGCCACATGTTGAAAACAATCTGATATTTCTTTTCATAGTTGATCTGAAACAATCACATAATGCCTCGTGCTAATTTCACAAATTTATAAATATTTAAATACATAAATCAAAATCGCAAACGTTAGGTCTAGATTGCAAAAGCTTGAAACATTGAATTGCAAATTACTAAAAATAAGCTAAACTTACATTTTTACTGCAAACAGTGCACACAATTTTTTCACCACTCGATTGTAATTCTGTATGACTTTTTGTTCATAATTTAAACAGTTCTTTTCTGCTCGATCCTGTTTTCCGCATTTTGGCAATTAAAAACAAAAACTTAGAACCAATCAAGTAAAACTACGAAAGGCACAAACAAACCCGGTTACTACGAACAAGTAGTATTAATTAGAAACTGTAATTCTCATCAATGGTGAATTGGCGATTTTTTAGTGGATTTATAATTTTAGGAAGGTTATTTATAACTTTGTGTATACTTAGTATTTATAGCGTACCAAGAAATTATAATAGTATTTTAAATGTAATTAAATTGGAAAACTTATTATGTATGCTGTGCTCAGTGGCACTTCATAACAACTTGTACTTCTATTAAAGTTGAAAGATTCACAAACCCCTTGTGTCGGTATAATTAAGTATAAAGATTATTTGCCTAGAAAGGGGCCAGGAAATGTTGAATATGCAATAAACTCTTTAGAATTATATGACCAGTAATAAATTCTAATCTTTAGCGCGTTAAATGGAAAAATACCTCAAACGTGTTAAAGGGTGTTTCTTATTAGATAATACGTTCCTTGTTATTAGCTATTTTCCTGTTATTTAACATTTGTTGTATCTTACAGTATTTATTCTGAAGTGATTTAAACCCATTCCGGAAAAGAGGAGGTTTAAACGGCCTGAATGAATCCGCAAAGGGTTTATTAAACAAACAAATTTAAATATTCGAACTGTATTAACTAAAAAATCGATAAAACGCATAATAAAGCATATATTATGCATATGTATGCTTTAAGACGTTATATGCCTGTATATGCAAACATACGCTAACAATACGCAATATGGAAAAATATGCTCTATAAAAATGATATCATATTAAGGATTTTTTAAAATTCGTTTACTTTAGAAAAAATTATTATTTTGCAAATGCATATTTCTGCGTGCTCTAGTTATGACTTTTTGATCACATGGATTTTTACCAGAAATCATTTATACAACAATCTCGTTAGGAAAACGTCCAAAGGATTGACTTCAATGACCGATAAATGAATGTTATGGAGCGGGATTGGTCTTGGGTCTCAATTTCAACTTGTTCCTTCTCAAAATTGGGTATTGATAATAATTTATTTTGGTAGATAATCTTAACAAAAATACAACAACTGTTTTTTTTTAATTACATAACAACAACCTTGAAACAATATTTTCTAACTTTATTTATTTAAATTAATTGTAATTATCTGGCCACACCTCAATTTTTTAACACTTCTCTTTAAGGTGAGACCGGATTTTACGTTAAAACATAATGATAAAATTCCCATGCTCTTTAGACCATTCAGTTATTTCGTTAAAACATTGGCATAAATGTCTGATGAAAGGACATATTCAATTACAATTATACGTTTTTTCACGACTTTTCTTAGATAATGATATCTAATATCGATATGCTTCGTTCGATTACAAAAAGCAGAATTATAAATTAATATAAATTTTGTGTACTTTGATTTTCATTATACATCACTGTAACATACGCGTTGTTTACAACTTCTTCCTAAAATTTGGTTAAATATGCTACACATTTCCGTGCATCTGACATGACAATATATTCAGTTTCATCGCTTCACAATACTTGCATAGAAAGGTCTTCATTTGTATCTAAGCAACTTAAAAACCATCTGTAGAATAGTAAGCGCAACTCACTATCCCCAGGATGCAATTATTGAACCGACTGTAAGTGATAAGGATACACATTTTCTCTTTGCATGAATGTGTGAATAGTACTACGACAATAGTGACGATTGGAAATGTGTTTTGTTGTTACACGGGTATTAACAACAAATTACATTGTAATTTGACTTTGTGCGAAATTTTGGAACTAGTGTTCTTTTTTGTGATGGAAATTCCAAAGCATGGTAAGGTAAATCTAACACGAAAATCGTTTAATACCATTCCCGATTGGTTTAATGTGTGTAGGGAAGTGTGCGGATCCACCATCCGCACAAGAGGCAAAATGGTTGGCGAAGATGACAATCCAATTCAAATTGATGAAGTTGGGCGGCAAAAATGTAATCGCGGTAGAATGTTCTTCCAAGATGCCGCACCTTTATTCGAAGATAGTGAATGCAGATGTACAAAATAATTTCAACCGCGGGTATCGAATAGATGGCCATTCGGTATTTGGGTTGAACCAAGGTGCAGGCTATAGATATCTTTATGTACAACGTCGTGATGCTAATGCTTTACTACTCATACAGCGTGAATGCGAAGAGGTATCAGTAATGCACTCAGATGAATGGTCCGCCCAGAGGATTATAGATACACTCGGTGATAGCCACTTCACGGTCAACAACCGAGAGAACTAAGTAAACCCAGCGACTAAACTCAATACTCCATCCGTAGAACGCTCGTAGTATAAGGTAAATATCTGGTGTGGAACAACACCACCTTCTGCCCCACAAAGTGGAAATTAAAATAAATGAAACAATTTTAATAATTATACAACCTATCTCTTAATACGTTCATAACGAGAATAGGCAACATTGTAAAAACAAAAACTATAATCTTATGTCAGAATGACGTTTAAAACTTTATGTCAGATAGACGTTAATAGACCCGCTTCTATAAAATACCGAGAATACAATTTAAACATTTTCAATCCTATTCAATTAATGTTTACGCTTAGTTCGTTTTGTATTAAGCAATTTTATCAATAAAACTTAAATTCTACCATAGGAATTTTTTGTACCGCTAAATTAAGCGTCGCATTAAAAATTGCATGGAACATTAATCGATATGTTTAAAATCTATATGTCGACATCTTTATATCTTTGAAATATACAGCTGTTTCAGAAATATTTGAGAAAAGCCAAAAACTCCTGCTTATAAACTCCCCTTCTCGTCGACCAAGATCTAATCAGCTCCAGGAGAAATGAAAACAAGCTTAAATACGAAACTTTAAGTACGTACTTGTTACACGTTTTTCCCGAATCGAAAAACAAAAATCAACCTACAGAATTAGGGAATTTATGAAATCCCTTGTGGAGATTGTGCCCGGTCAAACAAACAGGCTAATAAGTACGAGAGTCGAACACCGGTTAGTAGTAAGGAAAACGTCTCAATATCATCGCTGGCGCAACATCTAAAGAATACTGGACACAACATCGATTTTGAAAATAGCAAAATGTGAGGACCTCTCACAAAAAGGATAATAAGGAAAGCTATCGAAATTGAAAAACATCTAAAAAATTTGAATGCAAGGGACGATACGCGGAGACTACCAGATCAATGGAAACTAATATTACACAAGGAAAAACATCATTCAAGAACAAGAACGAAAACAGCACAGAGACCATTATCGCGAAAACCAAAAAGTGAAAACGGAGAAAGTGAAAGTGGAGAAACCCATCAAAGGAGTACATAAGCAGAAAACCTGAGGATAGCAAATATAACTTTGAGGGAACGTCGTCAAAGCAATACAGGTTCTTATCAAAGCCTCAACGATACTCGGAAAAAGTGGAATTGCATATATATATATATATATATATATATATATATGTATCAAAATTTAACGTACGTTAGACATGTTTTTCTTTCTGCATTATCGAATTTCGTTTAAAAATTTAAAAATTAAATTGACACTTTGTTTTTCGGGGGTCGGAAGGTTTAAAATGTTTTGTTTCCAAGAGTTAATTTATTTAGAATTGAAATTGGTGTACAGGTTTTCCAAAGGTTAAAATATTTAGAATGGGGTGCTTAAAATTAAAAACGTAATTTCCTGTTGATTAAATAAAACGTGTTTTCAGAAATGTAGATGTGGATATAAAGTTGATTTTCGCATCCAAGGATGTTCGTATAGCATAAATTAAGATTTATTTTTGGTGTAAATAGTGTGGAGTATCGTCTGTCCGTAGCGACATCGTTTACGGATTCTTAGAATAGGGATTAGTGTTAGAAAAATGGTGCTACTCTTGTCTTTAGTTAAAATCGCAGTTTTGCGGAGATAAAGATCGCAAATTCCTGAACTTTAGTACCTCCAAGTTCAAGGCTAGCTCAATAAACAGAAAATCGCTGTAAATAGATCACTTTTGTGTAACTATAACTTTCACTTCAAGAAATTTGTATATAAATAGTTAAAGATTAAAGAATGTTGTGTAAATAAGATTTATGTGCAGTTATATGAAACCAAATAATACAGTAGTCAGTGGTCTCGCTTTGGTTTAAACACCTTCCATAGTTAACGATTGAAAAGCAATCGACTTTAAGATACGAATTTGGGGATCTTCTGCTGGAGGGTCATCATTTGGGAATCTGAACTTGAAAGCGACGAACCTGTTCATTATTTATGTATTTGAACTGAATGGTTTTCCGTAACTGCCGTATTAACACACTGACTGTATAATATTTATGTGTAATTTTATAATAATTTATGAATCTGGGTATTATTATTTTCGGTTCAATGTGTAATATTTTTGTGGCTCCGACCCTTTTACTGGTGCGTTATTAATATTTACGTATAACTGAAATTCAAAGACTAAATATTTTGTTTGTATTTGTGTTACCGAATAGCTTAATTATTTTATGAGGATTTGTAATTCTTGCAATTTTGCAAGAGACTACGTCCGATTACTTTTAAATATTTCAGTACAAACTTTAACGTAATAATTTAAAAAAGATTCCTTTATTAAGCAATTCATTGTTTCATTTGGTTGATATAATTTCATTTAGTGATGCATTCTAAATTATAACGTAACGCAAATTAAAGTAAATAAGGTCGTTAACCGATCAGCTGTTTTCTCTGTAGCACGTCATTATTTTACAAGTACGTGCAAAAATTATTTTAAAGGTGTATAGGAATCTACGACGATTCACGGATCAACCTGGATCGGCAACAAGGGTAAGCGAGTTTCTGGTTGGTTAGACTAGTTGCGCGTTCAGGTACTACGACCACGGTTTGATATTTATAAACACCCTGGCCCCCTTTCAATTTATGACAAACCGGTATTCTGTCTCACGTATGATAAGCTATCTTAAACACAAAAAATTAGTAACACATTAGTAGTACTAGCTGTATCCCTTCTTTTATCTGTTATTCCCGTTCTAGTGCCATTTTCTACTGTAACAATATATATGTTTTCAATATGTATTGTATTAACTCCTCTTAATTATGTAAACTTGATAGAGGTTTGATATGAATAAAATATATGTTTGTCCTACTTGGGTACTATTAGCAGATTCCTCCTCGCCTTTTTCTATTTGGAATACGTTGCCTGCTACGCTTACTTTATTAGTAATAGGTTACTATATATTTCGTCGGGGATTTCCAATCCCCATGCTTTTTCAAATCAGTTAAATCTACCATAGCATTAACCAAATAATATTGTTATTATAATTATATTGATCTGAATTTGGCAAATTAAAAATTTCGTAACAATGTTGATTCTGTTAAAACTATGTATTCTAACTGCAGTAGGTATGCAAAATATATTCTATACAATGGCATGTAGGTTTCATTTACAGCTAGACAACCTAAAAACGAAAAGCTGCATAATTAGCTAACGACAAGTAATTTTTAAATTCTTATTGAACACATCTTAAATGTATACAATCAGGCGCTTCAGTAATAAATGTTTCAATTTCTTTATGTGGGTTTCTTTGGTTGATAATTATCACTTATGTTTCGGGTAACCACCTAATTTCAAATATTTCGACATACCAATATCCTCCATGGAACTAAGGGTGATTTGTAGCAATTGATAATTAACTCATAACGTAGATGATTTCAACTTTGTAAACCAGTGGGAAAAGTCTGAAATCAGGACTTATCAAACCGAGAAGTTGTATTCTTTTCATGACAATAATCCTTAAAACGTTTGTAAGCGAATTCGCACTTTTCTTTGAACTTGCTAGATAATAAATTTAAAATTTTTTTTTGGCGGTAATATACAATGATAAAGATTTCATAGGCAAGTAGAATATAATGAAAAATTGCATTTAATAGAGATTTATGTAACAAGTGCAAAAAGTGAGTGCTTATTGCACGGGACATGCGTTTGTCCAAATTTAAAGATGCTTCAGTTTCCAGCTTACTGGGGTGTTAAAAAAAGTCTTATTTGTTACTGTCATTCATATGTTTAATAATATTTCTTATTTTAAGCAATAAAACTATTTTTACACTTGCACTTTCTGAAGACTTAGTGCACAATGAATAACCCTATCGTCTTTATAAAAGGACGCTCTATTTTGACCTAATCCAAAACTTCAAATATTCATAAACTGTGTTTCTGTTACTTTATTTTATATAATTAAAAATAATTAAAAAAAAAAGTATGTGACGAATCTTTGTTTATACCCAAGTCCACCTGTAATTTCCAAACTTTCCTTTACTGTAATGACTACCATTATCTTTATTTGCTTATTTATACAGTTTTCCAAAGTTATTGTGTATATTTACATTTGTCCATCTACAGTTTCTCTTTCCCTTACATAACCTCCACTGTCTTCTTCCCTCTTGCTCCCTCTCCCCCTAACTGCCTTCTTCTTTTCCATATATCTTCCATCCATTCCACTCCCCTTCCCTTTTCCTCTAGTATCCCTTTTACCGTCCTCTCCTTTTCCTTTAACTCCCTGCATTCTTTCAACATATGATTAATCGTCACCATCTCTTCCCCGCACAACCTATATTTTCTATCTTCGCCCCTTCTACAATGTTTGTTTCCCCTTTCTTCGTTTGCAAATCTAAATCTCGCTATCATTTTGTTTCTTTCCTTCCTCCCTTCCCCATTCAGATATCCCGGTATCCCTTCTCTCTTAATGTTCCTATAGTTTACTTTGTATTTTCCTTCTTTCACCTTTGTCCATTTTTCCTGCTTTTGCACATCTCCGTCCCTTCTAATTATGTCCGCTCTCACGCTCACTCCACTTCTTCTTTCGCATACCCTTTCTTTCATAATATTCTTTTCTGGCTTCTTGCCCATATTTTATTCTTGCATCTTTTATTTCTTTCCATCACTCTTGAAGAATTTTGCACTCCGACCTTCTACTCATTTCTTCCTCGTATTTTATTGCTCTTTTTTCCGCCTCCACCCTTATTTTTTCTTCTTGCACCTCCTCTCTGATAATGTATCCCAGTGTTTCTCTATCACTTCCCAGTACCCACTTCCAGTATTTCTCTTGCAGTCCCTCTATCTCTTTAAAGTCTTTCCACCCCCACACTTCCGCCCCGTACAACACCGCACTTTCTATTAATTTCTTAAATAATAGTGTCTTTGTCCTTAAGTCCATTTCGAACAGTCTTTCTCCTATACTCCACACCTGTCCTCTAAATTTATTTCCTTTTTTAACTCGTTCTTTTACATGTTCCCCATCTTTGTTGTCTCGTCTCATCGTGTATTCCAGGTAGGTGAATTCCTTTAGCTGCTGTATCTCCTCTTCTCTCCATTTCCACTCCTCCTTTTTCCTTTTTCCTTCCTCCTTTCTCAGTACCATTACCTTAGTTTCGTTCCCATTTACTTCCAGAGCTTTTCTTTTTAAATATCTGTCCATCGTTTTTAACATACCCTTCATTTCTTTTTCTTCTTTTGCTATTAGTACTATGTCATCTGCGTATGCTAGCGACCACACCTTCTTGTTCCCGCCACCAGGTCTCCTTCTTGTTGCCCCCTTGCGAGCAGGCTTGGGTTCAATGGGACTCCTTGCCTCAGTGCCTCCCTTGTTACAAACCCTTCACTTAGTTCCCCATCCACCATCACCCTATTCCTCGTTTCTTCGTATATTTCTTTAATCCTTTCTATTAGTATTTCGCTTATCTTTTTTTTTGTCAAGTATTCCCACAGTTTTTGCCTGTTCACCCTATCAAATGCTGCTATTAGGTCTACGAATACCGCTACCATTTTCCCCCTTTTCTTTTCCAGTTCCTTGTTAGCCATGTGTTTCAGCATGTATACATTGTCTATCGTTCTTCCTCCTCTCCTTAATCCTGCCTGTCCTTCTGGTACCAGTTTCTTCTCTTCTACGACCTTCTTTAGCTTCTCTTCCAGTACGGTCGCATATATTTTATAGACCGTGTTTAGTAATGTGATTCTTCTATAATTTGTTACTTGTTCTTTGTTTCCTTTTTTGTGCACTGGGCATATATGTCCTTCCCTCCACCTCTCTAGGAATTCATCAATTCATCCCCTTCCCATATTTTTTTTATTATTTCCCTCATTATTTTTGCTACCTTTTCTCCTCCATATATCCACTCCTCTCCTTATATCCCATCTTCTCCTGCAGCTTTACCTTTCTTCACCTTCTGCATTGCCACTATTACTTCCTCTTCTTGTATCCCTTCGCCTTCTTCATGTGTTTCGTATATTTTCTTACTTTGTCTTCCTTCTCCTTCTTGTATTTGCTCCTCCTCAGGTGTTTCCTGAATTATCTATCCCATTCGTTTATGTTGTGTCCGTCTTTTCCTCTTTCATTTCTTTAAACATTTCCATACGTCTTTTTCCGTTTTTATATCCTTAATCTGCTCTTCTTGTTTATTTTTGTTTTCTTCCTTTTTACTCTCGCATGTTTATCCTTACTGCTTCTTTATATTCCTCTTTTTCCTACTTTCCTTTCTTCCACTGTCTTAGTGTTCTTCTTGCCTTTCTCTTGGTCTCCTTCTTTCTCCGTCCCACCATCTCTTCCAACCTGTTTTCTCCCCATTCCATCTTTTAAACCTTACTTTCTGCGTTGCTTCCTCCATTCTCTATCTCATTTATTCCATATTTTTTGTACTCCCTTACCTTCCCATATTGTTTTTCCCATTTTCTCTTTGTACCTCTTTATACCCTCTTCTGACCATACCTTCTTGGTTATGAATTCCTCTTCTTTTCTCATCTCCTTACTTTATATCCTATCCATTATCAGTTCCAAGCGCTGATGGCCCGACTCGACCCTTTCCCCTGACCCTAAATGTCTTCACCTTTTCCTCAGCCTCTGCATTCGTTATTACGTAGTCTAGTAATGATTCCTTGTCTTTGCATCTTTCTACTGTATACCGTCACTATCTTTTATTCTCTTTCCCACTTCATTATCTTCCTACACAACCTCTTCTTAGTTGCACATTCTTCTTATTTTTCCAACCATTTTCCTTTTATTCCTACTATTTCACAGTTGCCCTATCCTTTGTCTGTTCCTTTCCGCGTACTTCTCCACCCATGAGAATCACTTGCATTCTCCTTTTCCACTCCCATTCTTCATTTTATAACCATGTCTCCTATGTATTATCCCACCACGTCCTGCTTCCTAACAAACATCTCTAGAAATTCCTTGATCGTTTCATTCTTTATCTCCCACATACCTGAACACTATCTTTAGTTCGTTCATCCCTTCACTGTATATATCTTTCTACAACCTGTCTTTCCATTTGTTGCGCTATTCTGTCGTTCTTTTCCAACCATTTTCCTTTCATTCCTACGTTATTCCCGTCACTCTGCCATTCCTTTCCTGCTGTTCCTTTGCCGTACTTCTCCACGCTTTACTGTAACGAATTTGCAGTCTCTTGTGCATTTCCTTTCCCAACATGCTCCTATGTCTTTATTTTGCAATAACCATGTCTTGGAACTCCCAGCTTTGTGCCTAATATCCTAACAAACTCCCATGAAATCGCATCTTGTAATTTAGTGTTGACAAAGTCGCACATTCCTTAATTTATTGTATCTTTAAATTTTCGGTTTTCATCCATTCCTGTTGGTGTAAAACTGGTCGCTACCGAAATTTAGTGGGAGGAGATTGCCTATTTCTGTTGGGTAAACGTTTTAGTGAATAATGAATTCATAGCATATGAATACGATTTTGTACATACAATAAAAAACAGAGCAACCCATAAACATCAAGTCGTGAAGCTTGTTGCTATGGCAACACCATGGCACTTTGTTTTGACAATTGCGATTCGGTTTTTAATTTTAATTTGAAACGTCAAAAGGTTAATTGTTCCACTTATTATTATTCAAAGCTTTAAGGGCAGGATTTCGTTAGAAAAAATGGATTCAGATAGTGATAATGAGATGTGTACACCTCCAGACATACAAGAAAAGATTAAAAAAATCCAAACAACTCTATATATCTGCATATGAACCATTTGTTCAATGGAAGACTAACAAGAAAACGGAGCCTTTTTCAGAATCATTAATATTAAGGTTAACAAATAATTGTTCTTAATGTTATTAATTCAATGTTACTCATTTAGAAATAAAGATTTGTAATAAGATTATTTGATAGTCGTGGACAAAGTACAGTATTCTACTCGCATATAATGGCTGTTATTCGCTTGGATGATTTATGATACGAGCCGTAGGCGAGTGTCACATAAACATCATCCGCGTGAATAACAGCCATCATTATATGTTTGTTGAATAATATACTATTATTGCACTAGTACACTAGACTATTGAGTATACTCAATGACTATACGATAACATGTTGCACGAAAAATATGCAAAAAGTGTTGGTTTTTAAACAAACGTAAAAAAATTTTTCCTTTATAAAAAATAATATTAATTGCGATTTCAAAAAAATAGTATGCATACCTCGTAGTATACGCACATTCCTAGATTTCGATAGGAATGTATTGCTTTTACTATTAGGTACAAAATATACTGTTCTTAAACTTTTTCTATAAATACCAATTAGAAATGTATTTAATTTGCGGGAAATTCAAACGCACTTTAATCATTTATGCACACAATAGCTGGATTACTTACCAGCAAAGGAATTTGAGGTGCAATTAACGAACCAATTGCTCCAAACATAACGCAAGAAGATAATAAAACAGTACGTAACGAAGTCGGAAACATTTCTGCAGTCAAGTTATAAATAGTGGAAAATACTATAGAAATTCCAAATTTTCCTAGAATGTATATGGACAATTTCAGCCAATATATATCTATAAATATATAATTAGTTTTTTTCTTATACCTACAGTGTAGGATCATACCAGTTGTTAGAAAAATTATACTTAAACATGAAATACCACTTATAAAGTTACCTACCGACAGGCATATTCTCCTACCAATTTTATCGACAACGAAATAGGCAGCAACATAGCCAGGAATTTCAAACAACGCAGCTAAAATAAAATCTAAGTAACTGTTGTTTGATAATGCTACTGAATTTAATGCCATTCCGTAATACGAGAATAAACAAGACATCCAACAAAATGAGCAGCATATAAATCGCCTTATTAAAATAGAAGATTTAAATAATTCTTTTACTGGGTACATTTTAATTTCTTTCGTTGATGCAGTTAAATGCCTTATTTTTGTAATTTGACTCTCTGATAAAGTTTTTCCATTAGTTTTCGCTATACCTCCCAGAATACGTTCTGCGTCTATATACTTCTTCTTACTTATTAGCCATCGCACAGATTCTGGTAGAAACCAATAATATGTAAGGGTTAACATTGTGAAAGCATACAATACTTGATCAAGAGTCCTGATAAAAAATACTACTATTATAATTATCTAAGTAAGTATATTGATTACCTCCATGTTTGTAGTATCCACGCTAGTCCACCTATAAGTAAACCACCAAATGCATAAAACACAGCAAGTATTGTGTTTAACAAAACTCTTTTATTAGGACTAACAAATTCAACACCTGCAATAAAATAAAAAGGAAATTATTAGAACGCATTTTTTTAAATCACATAATTCACACAAAAATAGCAATAGTCGCGTATAAGTAACAAAAATCCACGTAAGAATTCAAATCGACCCATGAAGAGTAGTGAAAACTTGCTACTCTCAAAATATTAGATTATTATTAGACATCCAGTATAATTATTTAATAACTAAACGTTACGTACGTACCTAAAATCACACAAATAGGAAAGCCCGCTGCTCTAAAAACGGATTCTATAAATTCCCAAACAATGAAAAAAATGTATGAATTACTAAAAGAACGTATTAAACCCGATAATCCACTTAAGCACAGCGACGCTATTAAAATTGTTTTTCGACCAAACCTAAAAAATATCAAGCGTATAGACGATTTGGAGTCCCTGAAGTTAGCTGGATCTTATAAGCACAAACCGGTGTTTTTAGTGTAATTGCGTGTGCGAGTTTGCGTCTCAAAAAAATTTCTGGCAGAACCACCCATAACGGTATAATGCAAATTTTAATATGGTCAGTTAACTTTACACATGAAATGAAGTAATTTGCCCGTGTTTGGCACAAAAAAAGTTATTTAGCACGATGGAATAATAGAAAGCTGGTCTACTAATTGTGGAATCAAAACACTATAACCACACGGCTAAGTGTTCTGAAATGCATTTTGAACCGGTTTTTTGGTCAAATTACTTTTTGGTAAGACCGCCATAAAGAAAATATTATGATATGCGCTGATTGCAGAATTGAAAGATAAATTTAACTAAACACGGTTTCATTTATTTAAAGGTGGGAGGCATGTGTACCCCATGCCAGCCGGGAAGGCACCACCACCCTTACCATGGGCTCCTTAATTTTGGGTCTCCGATTTTCTGCGCTCGGTAAGGGCCGCCGGTCACCTTTTCTTCATCTTTAATTTATTCTCATTCTTATTATTCCTTCTCGCCCTCGCTGTCTTCCTATCGAATTGAAAGTCCAAAATTAAAAGTTACAAAAAAGATGGCTGTGGTTTCTAGGGTAATAAATGCGGATGTAAAATCTTGCCCCATTCGGATGTGCGGGTGGGTAGGGCCCAAGCGACTTCAATGATCGAAAGTTCTAACTTTCTGATCCACTATTGCAACATCCGCGGTATCAGGATTAATCTAATGCTGTTCACCAACACCTTAAACAATTACAACCTGATATTTTGTGTCTATCTCAAACACAAGTCTCCTCCGAAAGCTCCGATTCACCCGACTTGTAATATCCCCAATACAACCTTCACTCTAACTTTCGATGTAAAGAGGCTTAAATGCCTATATCAAGGACAGCTTTGCTTGCAAGAGGTTTTGTAACTTGGAAAATCAAAATTTCGACGTGATTTGGTTTAAACATTCTGGTCCTAAATTAGTGACATTTTACTGTTGCATCTATAGGTCTCCTGACAGTACCTTTCAAGACCTTTTCGATTACCTTAGTTTGAAAGTTGACTATCTTCGGTCTCAGATTCGTCTTACGATATCTCAATTGTAGGAGATTTTAATGTTCATAACTCTAATTGGTAGTTGATGGCTGTTTTTCAAAAGTATTAACTCGGGCGTGCCAAAAGGACCAGTTATAGCGCATATAGTTTTCCGACTATACATAAAAGATTTCGTAACGTAGCTGTTCACAAGCATGTCTTGGCAATTCAATGTCCCTCTATCTTGTCTAATTTTCATCTACTACTAACGCAACTGGTCATAGTGCAGAAACAGTTGTTATTGTCTGTGACCTCAAATGATTTCTGAACCCACAAGAATCCCTGATAACCCTAGCCATACTCTATACCTTCTAGATCTCTTTCTTACATCAAACCCACTTGTTTATAAAACTCACGTTCTTTCCCCTCTAGGCCTGTCTTACCATTGTCTAATAGAAATAATTTCTACTATCCCTAATTCCGCTGTTGTTCGCAACACTAATAGAACCTTGTGATGCTTAAGTCAGCTAGATGGAGTGATTTCTTTGCAACCTTTCCATGCTTGAATATTGTTTTAAGTCGTACTTTTCTTCGGACATTGCTCTTTCTGTATTTGAAGTCATCCTTATGGGCATGGAGTTATACATTCCCAAAAAACCGAATCGTATAGGTCATTCACGTTCCCTATCCTGGTTCAATAAGGCTTGTGATGATGCAATATCTATGAAAAATAAATTTTATAATAAATGGAAATCTAATGCAGAGTACGTTGGTGTTATAAATATCTGCAAAAGTGTCATCACTAAAGCTAAAAAATTGTTCTAACAACGAAAATGCAATGAACTCGCTAGATTTCCTTTGGGCAGTCGTAAATTTTGGTCTTTAGTTAAAGCCATTAGTAAAAACTTTGGTACATCTTCATTTCCCCCTGACATTTGAAAAAGATGTGCACCATGTCAACTCTTCTTCGTACGCTATGGAACCGATTAATTTTCGATACAATCTCCTAGAATCGATTATCACCAGGCTTGATCTCAATAAGGCAACTAGCCGGTATCCCAGCTATTGTCTTAAAGAACTGTTGTCCCGAAATAGTACCAGTCCTATCTAAGCTCTATTCGATCTCTATGTCTTCTGGGGATTTTCCTTCATCATCGAAGTTAGCAAATGTTCAACCTATTCCCTCGAACTACCGACCAATTACCATCACTTCCATTTTGTCTACAATCAAAAAGAGCCATCAATCAGCAACTGCTTTCTTTTCTTGAAACTAACAAATTCCGTAGTGACCACCAATGTGGGTTTAGGCAGAGTCGTTTAACAGGTGACCTTCATTCATATGTAAGCCAAGTTTGAACCAATACATCAGAACAATCCGGTGAAACAGTTGTAGTCGCTTCAGATATTTCAAAGGCATTTGACCAAGTTTGGCATATGGGTTTACTTGCCAAACTCACCTTGTTTGGGTTAAATGATACGCTCATCAACTGGGTTTTTAATTGCTTTAATAAAAAACGAATACATGTAGTTGATGGCTGTTTTTCAAAAGAAGTTAGTATTAACCCGGGCGTGCCACAAGGATCACTTATAGCGCATATAGTTTTCTTACTATACATAAATGATCTTATTTCTTCAACAACTAATCCGATCCATTGCTTTACTGACGACACCACTCTTCATTCTAGTTCATCTCAGTCTACTCATAATGGTAATCTACCTACTATGTCTCAAGACATTAAAGCTGAAATGGCAAATTCACCCAACAAAGACATTCAATGTATTCTCGAATGGGGAAGCAATAATCTAGTTAAATTTAATGCTAACAAAACTCAGTGTTGCCTTGTGTCCGCCAAAAAAGATCGATCATTTCCTGTTGTAAGTATGAATGGCTCAGATCTTAACTTTTCAGGCTCTATTACTCTATTGAGAATGACTGTATATTCAAATCTATCTTGGGTTGACCACCTTCTATCAGCTACCAAAACAGCTGCTCGTCAAATAGGCTTTTTTTACAGATCTAAACAGTACTTTACCTCTCGACAACACTTTCTACTGTATAATGCCCTCATCTAGAGTACAATTCTTACCTCTGGGTTGGTGCTCCCCAATACGCTCTCGATATCGTTGATCGTATTCAATAGAGAGCGATTAGGCTTATAATGACCCGTCCTTAACTTCTGACATACAGTCCCTTGAACATAGAGCAATCGTTTCAGTTCTTCCTTTGTATTATCGGTATTACAATGGCTATTGCGCTGCTGAATCACGTTCTTTGATATCATCTCGGGCTGTTTTTGCTAGGAATACTCGGTTCGCTCATTCACATCATCAGTATGCAGTACAAATCTCCACCTGTGGTACCAAACGAACGCAATCCACATTCCTACACGGCTTGTAAACTCTGGAATGATCTCCCTAGTTCCTATTTTCCTCTCACTTATGACATAAAACAATTTAGGGTAGCTGTTCATAGGCATGCCTTGGCAATTCAGCGTCCCTCTATCCATCCTCCTGTGTTTCTGAGTGCTTTAACAAGATAGGCCAAATTTAGGTCCACAATTATTAAAAAAAAAGTTTGTTTTAGTGTGGAGCTATATAAAGATTGCATTACAACCACTTGTTTTTGAAACTTTCGTGAAAAAGATACCAGTCTGTTTTTAAGTTGACGTTTGAGGACAATAGTGGCTGAATTATTTTTATGCAAAAAATGCAGAAGGGAAACTGTCTAATTCGGCACAAACGGAATGAAAACTACTCAACTCTAATTCGATGTTTATGCTTTCATTCCATATGTGAAGTTATCTGACGATGTTGCAAGGATTACAAACACCTTATGGGCCATTTAGCCAGAAAACTGTTTTCTGTAAAAACACCCACAAAAGGATCGCAGGCGACTCAATTTAAATGAAATTCGTGAAGTTAGCTAGTCATATTGGAATGTTCATAATAACTTTATGGTCGGATCTATCAGGAAATATTTTTATCTTAAGGATTTGACTGAAAACTGTTGTGTTTAAGGTCCTGCTAACTTCACAAAACTTACAATTCTATGATGTTTTTATGTTCTAAACTGTTTAAGGCATACTAACTTGTCTGATAATATTCCTGCTAATGGTAGTCCTAGTGCGTCTCCAGCTCTATTCATTGTCCCAACTAGCGTTAATTTCCAAAGGTTGTTCGAACAATGCAGATCAAACTACAACAAAATAAGATGGGAACTATTTTAAGGTTATATAAATACAATAAAACGGCTTATCAAAATGTTCAAAAGACAAAACTTTATGATACCTTCTCACACTAACTATAACTCCTGTGCTTTAGCCAAAGAAGGAATGTCCAACTTTATGTTTATAATAATAATAATAATTTTGCTTTAAAAAATAATCGTTTTAAAAGTTAAAATTGTAAAAACTTTGGGTTTAAATCTTCATTTTCTACTTTTTTAAAAAGAATTCACCCTGTAAATTTTTTCTCGTTGGAACCAAATTAAATTTTTCAAAATCTTTTAAAATCGATTTCCCAGGCTTATTAATTTTAAGCAACTTAGTGGTAATCCCACCTATTGGTTTGAATTGTTGTCCGGAAATTGACCATCCTAAATTTAACTCTATTCATTCTAGTTTTAATTTTCCTTAAGAAAGAAAAAGTTCAAAAAAACCTTATTTAAATTAAAAATCAAATTTCCAAATTTGTTAAATAAAAGAGCCATAAATTCAGCAACCTGGTTTTCCTTTGAAATAAACAAATTCCCCTAATTTTTAAATTTGTTTAAAGGTGACCTTAATTTAATATTTTAAAAATTTAAAATTTAATCAGAAACAATTGGTTGAAAATTTTAGCAATAATTTTAAAATTTAAACCAAGTTTTTGGTATGGGTTTATTCCAAACTCACCTTTTTTTAAAGTACGTAATCAACGGGTTTTAATTCTTTAATAAAAAATTTACATTTATTGGGCTTGTTTTTAAGTTGGTTAAATTAATAAATTTCCAAATCAAACTTTATTTAGGAAATGTAAATTTTCCCTTAACCTATAAAAAATTATCTTTTATTTTTTAAAACTTTAAATTATCCAATTCTTTCGAAACCACTTTACAGTTATCTTCGTCTATAATGGTTAATTAAAATTGTTAAAGAATTTAAACTTTGAAATTTGGAAAATTCAAACAAAACATTAATGTATTTTAAAAGGGGAAAGCCAATAAAATTTAGTTAAAAATTTAATGGCTTAAAAAAATATTGTTCCTTGGCCCCAAAAAAAACCGAACATTTCCTGGGGTAAATGAAATTTGGCCAGAAAACCTTTAACTTTAAGGTTATTATTAATTGAAAGTTGTAAAATTCAAATTTTTGGGTTGAACCATTCACAAATCCAAAACATTCTCAAAAATAACCCTTTTAAATCTAAAAAGGTACTTTATCAAAAAATTTTTAACTGAAAAGCCCAATCAGAAGTTCAATTTTTAATTTCTTTTTTCCCAATACGTTAAATTATGTTGTGTAAATTTCAATAAGAAAAGCAATTTGGCTTAATTAAGGAAACCCGCCAAAAACCTGACATACCCTTGAAAACAAATTAAAACAACGTTTCATTTTCCTTTTTTAATTAAATAAATTGCCCAAAACCTTTTTAAACGGGTTTTTTTTGCTAAAAATTATTGGTTGTTTAATATTTCAATACTTCCACCTTGGCCAAACGAACCAATAATTTAAGGTTTGTCTTGGAAATATTTTTCCTATTTTCCTTAATTATGAATTTAAAAAATTTAGGGATGGTTCAAAGGCAGCCTTTGGTTACCCCTCTACCAAATCCTCCTTGTTTTTGGTCTTTAACAAAAGGCCAAATTTTGGGTCCAAATTTTAAAAAAGTTTTTTAATTGGAAGATATAAAGGGTTTGCAATTTTAAACTTTGTTTTTAAATTTTTCTTGAAAAAATACCAATCCTGTTTTAAGGTTTTAACTTTTGAACAATTAGTCTAAAAGGAAAAAAGCAGAAAAAAACTGGTTTTTCTTAAAACGGAATGAAAACATTAAACTTAATTGAATTTTATCTTTAAATTTTCCAAATATTTAATTATCTTCAAATTTCAAGGGTTACAAAACCCTTTTGGGCCATTTACCAAAGAAAACCTTTTTTCTGGAAAAAAAAAGGATCCAGGGGCGGCTTTTTAAATTAAAAATTGTGAATTATTATTTAATATTAAATGTTCAAAAATTAAACTTTATTGGTTTCTTTTCCAGGAAATAATTTTTATCCTTTAAAAACCAAAACTTTGGTGTTTAAGGTCCTCCTAACTTTCACAAAACTTACCAAACTTGAAGGTTTTTATGTTTTTAAACGTTTAAGGTTTCAAATTTTCCTATAAAATTCCTTAAAGGACCTAAGGGGCTCCCAGCTCATTCAATTGTTCCCAATAAATTTAATTTTCCAAAAAAGGTTGTTCGAAAAATGGAGTCCTTTAAAAAAGATGAACTATTTAATTAATAAATTTCTTTAAAAGGCTTTTTAAAAGTTAAAAAACAAAATTTTATATACCCTTTCAATTTTAAACTTGGCTTTTTCCAAAGGGAAAATTTTAATGTTTTTTTTAATAATAATTTTGTTTAAAAAATTAAATGTTTTGCAAAAGTTAAAAAATTGCCTAACTAGGCCTTGGAAATTGGTTTAAGAATTTTTTAAACCATTGTTTTTAAATAATTAAAGGAATATTTCTTTTATTTCCTTGGAATAATTGATAATTTTCATCAGTTTTGCGTTACTTTATTTATTAATTTTTCCCAAAATTGTTTATCAAAATCTTATTTTAAAACAGTTGATTCCTTTATTAATTTTTTTATAATTTTTCATTGGTTTGACGGTTCATTTTGAGGAAAGGATTAAACCCCTTGGGGTTTTTTTTCGGAATTGAACTGTTATAAATTTAACTTCATTAACATTAAAATAATAATTAATTTTTCCTTTTAAAAAAAAAAAGGTAAACTTTTTAAGCAAATTTTTTAGAAATTAATAAATTCAAAATTATTAAATTAAAATTAAAAAAGTTTTTCTTGTTTTTAATTTTTAATAACTAAATTGGTAAAATACCTTTGTTAAATTCAACTTTAATTTTTTATTTGGTTTTAATTGCTTCTTAATTTTAAAATTAATTTTAACAATTTATTAAATTTTAATCATAAATCATTTTTTGTTTAAATTTTTTTGAAATTTATAATTTGCCTGAATTTTTTTAATTTAATTTAACAATTTTTTTTTGAACCTGGGTTATTCCACTAATTTATTTAATATAAAGTTAATTTGATTGTTTAATTTTAATTTTCAAATTTACAAAAGTTTACCATAAACAAAATTTTTAACAACATTCTTGAACCGAAGGTCAAGTTGGTTACGCGGTTTAGAAAGTAAATTTGTTTAAAAACAAAAATAAATTTTTATTTATGTTTTAATAAAATTAAAATTTTTTAATTAATATTTATTGAACTTATTGTTCATAACAAAAATTATAACAACAGTTTAATGTTTATGAAAATCAAAAATATAATTCGATTTTAATTATAGAAACAGAATAGGCTGTATTTTAAAGTATTATTCAAGTTTAAAAAAATTATGATATTTTCTAACCAATTTTTATATTTCAACACTTGAAAAAATTACTCAAACCATAATTTTTGAATATTTGAATCTGTTGTTAATAACTAAGGAATGTCAACTATTAATTTCTTTAATGAGAATTTAACAAATGATTAGCATTACATGCGGAAAACTTTATTTATTTTACATGTATTGTGAAAATATTTGTTGTTTATACATTTGTCTAATAAATTTGAGTATTATGAGCTTTAAAATTCACATAAACAAATGGTTACTGTCGTTTTGTTGCAATAATTGTAATAAAGTTAAATTAACAAGTACCTATTTAAATTAATAACAGAAATAAATAATTAATTAGTGTAATAATTGATAATAAACAGAATTTTTTACCCAGACATGGGTTAAGAACTTAAGTTGGACGAATGGATTAACGTTCAATTCTTTTAGGATGTACACAGTTACTATGTGTACTCTTCATTTAGAATCTAAAGAAGTACCTTGGTTACGAAAATATATCGAAATCAATACTAAATTACGCCAGCCAGCAAAACATGAACTTGATAATAGTATATTAAAAAACATAGTTTCATAAGACCAGACTTGGAGCACGAATTCAAGTTTAAAAAAATTTTTGTTTTAAACAAAAATTTTTGTTTTAGTTGAAATTTTTGTTGGTAATTTTAAAATAATAGTTCGGCCTTTTTGTTTTAAAATTATGTCACAAAATGAACATAAAATAATCGAGATAATCTTGCATTATTTTAAATACGTGAAATTGACAAAAATACTAAATTTGCTACATCAAATTTAAGGGAAATTTCTGTTTTTAGACGTCTTGTAAATGACATTTTAAAAGTTAACCGAGATACAGGTTGATTAAAAATAATTTTTTAAGATTTTTAAGATTCCTCAAAAACTACAAAAGATATTACACTGAGATTTGGTAAACCTAAATGTCTAATTAAACAATTAATCAGGTGAGTTTGAGTCAACTGGCTCCACCCAGTGGCGTAGAAAAGTTAATCAACCTTTAAGTAAAAAAACGCACGTCCCTGCTTTTTTGAAGAAATATTTTTTGTTAAATTCAACATTTAATTCTGCAAATAAAATCATACTTTTTTTTCGATTCGGCACCCGTTTTTGAAATATTTTGCATTAACATAAACGACTACATTATTCAGTAATAACCAAATTAAATAAATCAGAGATTGCTTTGCATTTGACAGTTACGTATCTTATGTTTGCTAAAATAGTTGCATTTACGCGTTTTGTAATTCATTGTTTGTGTCTAATTACTGTGAAAAAATGAATTATTCCAAAAGAGAACTGGTCGATATGCATTTATGTTATGGTAATACTAATTGCAATGCTCGTGCAGCTCTCGACTTTATGAACAAAGATTTCCAAATAGAAGACATCCACATCATACTACGTTTAGAACCGTTCATCGTAACTTTTAGAGTATGGAAGTTTAAAGGAAAGAAAATTCAACTGATTTTGTTTTAGATTTGATGGGATAGCAAGTCTTGGAAAGTTTTACGAGAATAAAATTTACATACCTTTCACCTACAAAAATGGTTTTTAAATAAAAATGCTAAAGATGTACAATTTGCTAGAAACTTATTGACCACTGATGAGTGTATTTTTTCCCGAAATGGAATAATAAACTTGCATAATTCCCACAAATGGTTATATGAAAATCAGCATCCAACTGGAGTTACAGTTCTTCAACATAGATTTAGCGAAAATATTTGGATAGGTATACTAGACCATCACCTAATTGGACCTATCCGTTTTCCTCAAAGACTTACTGGCGAATTCTATTTAAATTTTTTGAGAGAAAATTTGCCAGAATTGTTTGACGACGTACCCTTAGATGTTAGAATGAACATGTATTTTATGCAATGGTGGACGATCGCCATTTAAACCAATTTGATGTTTTTTGTGGGAGTATCTGAAAACTGATAATCGAGAAAGCTTGATTAAAGGAAGGAGGACATTTTGAACAATATGCATAAAAATAATTATTATTTTGTTTTTATTCCTTCAATATTCTTTAATAATTTACCTAATAGTTAACTGTTATTTTTTTTTAAAATTAAAAAAATTTTAAAATTTTTTTAAAAGGGGTGTTTTTTTAAGAAAAATATTTCAAAATGGGCCGAAATCCGAAAAAAAACTAAAAAAGATTTTTTTCAAATTTTAAAGGTTGAATTTTTTAAAAAATAAAAAAAAACCAGGGGAACCAAAAACGGATTAAAATTAAATAATTTAGACGGAGGAGAGTTGATAAAATAAAAGATTAAAATTAAAAAACAAAAAATAAAGATTTTTTTAATAAAATTAACCGGTTAGGAAAGATTTTCGGAAAAAGCGTTTAGATAATTTTGTTTAAATTTAATCAATAGAATTAGTTTTGTTTGTGGGATTTTAAAATAAAATGAAAAGAAATAGATGATGGCGTTGGTTTTAATAAGAAAAGAAATAAAAATGGAAGAAATAAAAATTTTAGAAAAATTGATGGAAATAGAATTTATAAAATAAGAAATGAAATAGAATAAGTTAAATTAAGGAAAAAAATAAGTTTTTAAACGAATAGAGACAGAATTTAGAGGCCCAGAAGAGAAAAAAAAAGAGAGAGAAATAAAAAAAGAGAGAAGAGAAGAAAGAGAAGAGAAGGGAAAAAGAAGAAAGGGAGAAGGAGGAAGAGGAAAGAGGGAAGAGGAGAAGAAGGAAAGAAGGGAAAGAAGAAGAAGGAAGGGAAGAGGAAGGGAGAAGAGGAGAAGAAAGAGGAGGGAAGAGGAGAAGGAAAGAGGAGAAGGAAGAGAAGGGAGAAGGAGAAGGAAGAGGGAGAAGAGGGAGAAGAGGAGAAGGAGAGGAGAAGAAGAAGAGGGAAGAAGGAGGAGAAGGAGAAAGAGGAGAAGGAAGAGGGAAGAGAAAGAAGGGAGAAGGGAGAAGGGAAGGGAAGAGGGAGAAGAGGGAAGAGGAGAAGGAAGAGGGAGAAGGAAGGGAGAAGAGGAGAAGAGGAGAGGAAGAGGAGAGGAGAAGAGGGAAGAGGGAAGAAAGAGAAGGAAGAGGGAAGAGGGAAGAAGGAAGAGGAGGGAGAAGGGAAGAAGAGGAGAAGGAAGAGGGAGAAGGGAGAAGGGAAGGGAGAAGAGGAGAAGGGAGAGGGAGAAGGGAGAAGAGGGAGAAGAGGGAAGAGGGAAGAGGGAGGAGAAGGGAGAAGGGAGAAGGAAGAGGGAAGAGGGAGAGGAGAAGGGAGAAGAGGAGAAGGAAGAGATAAGGAGGGAAGAGGGAGAAGGAAGGAGGAGAAGGAGAAGGGAGAAAGAGAAGAGAAGAGGAGAAGAGGGAGAGAAGAGGGAAGAGGGAAGAGGGAAGAGGAGAGGAGAAGGAAGAGGGAGAAGGAAGAGGAGAGAGAGGGAAGAGGAGAAGGGAGAGGAGAGGGAAGAGGAGAAGGAAGAGGAGAAGGGAGAAGGAAGAGGAGAAGGAAGAGGGAAGAGGGAGAAAGAAAGAGGGAGAAGGAGGAGAAGGAAGAGGGAAGAGGAGAGAAGGAAGGGAGAAGAGGAGAAGGGAAGAGGGAAGAAGGGAGAAGGGAGAAAAGAGGGAGAAGGGAGAAGGGAAGAGGAGAAGGGAGAGGGAGAAGAGGAAGAGGAGAAGGGAGGAGAAGGAAGAGGGAAGAGGAGGAAGAGGAAGAGAAGAGGAAGAGGGAGAAGGGAGAAGGGAGAGGAAGAGGGAGAAGAGGAGAAGGGAGAAGGAAGAGAGGAGGAGAAGGAAGAGGAGAAGGGAGAAGGGAAGAGGAGAGG